>SZWC01001532.1:223367-271742 GCA_023375785.1 Penium margaritaceum
GACCCAGACGCTCCTCTCGCAGCATCGCGAGTGGTGACCCCGACATAAAGGCCCTAGGCCTGAGTGTCCGCACTGAGCTCACAAAGGTACATCCAGCGTGCCTCGTAGGGCACAACCTTGTCACTCGCGAGTTCCATATCGCCTGTGACACAGCAGCTGATCTCGTGGTCGTCATGCCCGGCACCGAGGCGTGTGCTCTTGCCACGCAGAGTTCTCCCTCTGTGGCGCCCGACCCGGGCACACCGAGGGAGGCTCTCTCATCACAGGATGCTGACGCTTGGCGTGCTGCCTGCGAGGATGAGCTTCGCGCTATCCGAGAGCACAGAGTCTACGAGCTTGTAGACCTTCCTCGTGGGAGGAAGGCTATTCAGGTGAAGTGGATCTTTTGCAAGAAGGTGAAGCCGGATGGCTCACTGGAACGCTACAAGGCCGGCTTGATCGTCAAGGGGTACTCTCAGATTGAGGGAGTCGATTACACCGACACTTTTGCCCCTCTCGGCCGGATGACCTCAACTCGAGCTCTGTTCGGTGTAGTGGCTCAACATGATTGGGAACTGCACCAGATGGATGTGAACAATGCTTTCCTCCATGGCTCTCTGGATGAGGAGATTTATGTGGCTCAGCCACCGGGCTTTGAGGACGGTGACAAGGTCTGGCGCTTGTGCAAGTCCTTGTACGGCCTCAAGCATTCTCCACGGTGTTGGAATCGGGAGATCACCGGCACTAGTGCAGGATACATACAGAGTGAGGCAGACCCCTCTCTCTTCATCCTACCGACACCCAAGATGTTCACCGCCATCCTAGTCCATTTTGATGACCTTCGGATCGCGTCTCCATCCTTGGAGGCTGTGAAGGAGGCCAAGGCTGTCCTGCAGACTGCCTACAGGATGAAGGACCTTGGTCCTTCATCCGTGTTTCTTGGTATGGAGATCGTGCGAGATCGCAGACATCAGACAATGTTGTTGCATCAGGCCCGATATGCACGAGTCGTGGGAGGGCGCTTTAGCGATCTCCTCGGTGCAGTGCCCTCCGCTTCCACACCTCATACACCCGATGGGCAAGATGCGCTGAAGGTGGATGACCCTACACAGCTGGGGGAGACAGTGGACGTGACCTTGTACCTTGGTCTCATACGATCTCTGATGTACCTGGCCACTACCACGCGTCCTGACATCGCGTTCGCCGTCAACCTCCTCGCTCAGTTCTTACAAGCTCCACGTGCAAGAGCCCTTCATGCGGTTGTGCGAGTGGTCTTGTACGTGGTCTCCACGCCCTACATCGGACTCTGTTTTCATCGACAGTGTTTGGTGGTGCTTTACGGCTACACCGACAACGACTGGGCTTAGAGCCCAGATTGGCGCAGCCGGACTGGCTACGTGTTTTCACTCGGTGGTACCGCTCTGTCTTGGCAAAGCGGGAAGCAGAGCTGCATTGCACGGAGTTTGTTGGAGGTAGAGTACGTTGCTTTGGGCGCGGGGGCTGCTGAAGCAGTATGGCTGCAGCGCTTGTTTCTTGAGCTTGGGCAATCGATACCCGCCATTGTGCTGCGTTGCGACAACCAGAGTTCTCTCGCCATTGCGGAGAACTCTGGTGTCTTTCATGCTCGTATAAAGCACATTGCGGCTGAGCATCACTTCGTTCCTGACCCGGTGGAGCAACGCGTGATCTCCGTCATGTGGGTTGGCACTGACATGCAGCGTGTTAATTTCTTGACGAAGGCACTTGCTCGCGGAAAGTTCCCGGTGGCCATTCATTCTGTTGGGCTTTGTCCCGTGCCTGAGGGTGGTTGAGTGTGGGATATGCGTGTGTGCCTCATCTGTTTGTGTCACTCACTATTGTGTTTGTACTAGTGCTCCACGTGTATGGACATGCGTACCATCAAGTCATGGGGGAGTGTTGTGATTTGTGACGTTCGTGTACAGTTTACTGTGAGCACTCGGCCTTGTCCATACTCGTGCAGATCCCTGAGGCGGGCCCTGGTGACACTAGTGCGACGATTGGCGGCGGACCACCGGCTTGGAGCTGGCCGACTATCGTTCCAGAGCCCCAGATGCTGCCAGGACTCTTTGCTGTCATTTCTATAGCTTGCAGGCATCTTTTGACGGACTGAGCATGAGCCCTGTTTGCATGTTTTTGCATTGTATGTCCACCGTCTGATGATTGATGCATCCATGTGACCAGTCGTAGCATCCGCCTTTTGATCCTGCACGTCTAGGTTTAGACGGTGTAGCATTCTGACATGTGTGCGCAGAGTTACGGGCAAAACAATGGTTTTGGGCCGGTTTTAGGACAACTCTTGGACTGCTGCGTGCGACACCCGCCGTGCGCCGCGGCAGGTATTTATGCCTTGGACCTGTCATTTGTTATCTCTCTCTTCATATGCTATTGAAGCATTCTGACACTTTGTCTTGTGTCTCCTAGCCAAACCCTTGCCGTTGTGTGCACGACCTGTGACTGCCGTCACCGTCTGACCAGGCACTGACGCCTAGTCAGCGGCTGTGTTGCTAGGAAGCTTCCACGCATTTTCTCAGGGGTCAGTGCTGCCAATAAAATTTTTGCAGCATTTCCCCTGGCCTAGTGGCCGTGGGAAAAAATCTGACGCCGCCACCAGGCGGGTCAGTGCTGCCAGAAAAAATCCGGCAGCATTTCCCCTGCACTCGCGCGTATGGGAGTCCGCCGTTGATGTCTGGCACCAATATGCCAACCTTTTGGTGCTGCTGCTACGCTCCTGCTCTGATACCAACTGGAAATCCTAGGTAGCAGGTTGGGGCAGCAGCGTTGTTGATGTAGCGCGCAGGCTTCCACGCTGGAAACTCAGGGTTTGTTACTTAGAAACGTGCGCGCCAGTGTTAGCGCCAGAAAGCAGCTGAAAACTGAAAGTGACTTATTAGGAATGAAGAATGAGCAACAATGGGTGACCCCTCCAAGTTCTAGCTCCCCCACACTAGTGTAGAACTTGTTACCCAACTAATCGGCCAATTAGAAAATAGTGCTAGACCTGTTTTCTGGTGGCAACTATACGCGAACTGCTTGGTTTGCGACTCGCATAGACGCAAAGTGCCGGGTCCAGATCGCGACAATGGTACGCGCCTGTTTCGGTTGCCAGTAAATTCTAAATGTCGACTTTGGACTTTCATGTCTAGTTTATGCCTATTTTTAAGCCACAGATGTGCGAGGACCTGCTATTGTTGGAAACCAGTCCCTCATGAACTCTTCTAGCGACCAATTAAATAGCGATGCAAATTGCTGGCGCCCTTTTAGTTTACTCGGAAGGTTCCATGTTGTTTCTTGAACACACACTCTCATTCGTTTTGTTGAATAGAACAGCACCCAGAAACGACGCATCCACGAGAGTGGCGACAGCGACTCACACTGGCACTCGCCACTCTCACTAGTTTCTCGATTCTGATTGGACCAAAGTTTCTATGGTGAATTTCTGGTTTTTCAACTCGTATTGGCATCTATTTGTCCGGTGCCGGACGAATCGATGCTTGTTTTATTGTGCGTTTCTCCAGTTTTCAGTTCGTCGGCCGAACATTCACCTCCCATTACGTGGACATCCGATGGGAGGTCGCTTCCTGAATAGGCCTCTCCACTGAACCAGGAAACGGTACGGTGAGATCCAGGTACGAATCCCGACAAGAGGTAGTCCGCGTCAGGAGGGGGGTCGAACTCGGCATCCGGCATAAATTTATCCATTTTCTGGCAGGTAGGGTCTTCTCAGTGAGCCCAACCACATGCCTGACAGCCCAAAACCCGGGCGTCGTCCGTTTTGCCTCAAAACTGGACCATACCATAATATCAACGCTGCAAACGCAGTCGTGGGGTCAGAATCAGCTAGAAAACATCAACAAGGAGTTATGGCTGTCCGAACCCAGGTAGTGCCTACGACAGTCAACGATGCCAAACAGGGCCATACAGCAGGAGACATGGACCCTAGGCACCGCATGATGCTCCAGATGCAATGCTACAGCCAGACACAGCGCTAGGTGAATGCAGACGGCATCTGTAGTGGCAGTGACCGCCGGCAGCCCGACCACTGAGGAGGCCTGCCGATGGAGCTGAGCGCATCGCCAGAGGAAGGAGGCTCCAATGACGGGTGAGTGGGCCTCAGTGTGCGTCAGATCCATCGAGCGACACTCCAGCGGCGTCAAGTCTTGTCGTCAGTCATCTGCACATTGATGTACACAAGCCAGGAGGACACAATAGAGTACAATGAGAGATGCACAAAAACCAACAGTCTCGGCGCGTGTACAGATGTGGCCCGGAGACGACAGTGATAACCGTAGAAAAGATGATCGACGTTTTAGAGGTTGTCAGAGGGTTCCCAACTTTTATGCATGAATTCGTAGCCGTGCCACTTGATGAGATACTCTGTTACCTCACCTTGTCGTTGATGGCCAAGTATGTCCTCGATGACGTACTTTGTGCCTTCGTCCACTTGAACGGGAGGTGGAGGAGGGACATCCCTTCCAGGGAAACTCTCACCGGGGTCTCGGTAGTGGTTGAATCTGCTGACATGGAACACGGGATGATCTTGCACAGTGTCGGGGAGTTTGAGTCGTGCAACCACAGGGGGTTGCATGCGCTCAATCTCAAACGGTCCCAACCATTGGGGTTTGAGTTTTGCATTGTCAGCACCGTGGAGTCTGATGTTTGTAGAGCTGAGAAGGACTCGGTCGCCAGCGGCGAATACATCATCACTGTGATGTCGGTCAGCTGCTCGGTTCATCGTTGCTTGTGTCTTCGCAAGTGTGAACCGCATTTCCTCCAAGATGGTGGTGAAGTCCCAGCGTTGAATGCCAATTGCACAACATTGCTGCGACTTTGTAGTCTGGTTGGTGTGGAGGGAAGTTTGCCATACACTACTTCAGGTATAGTTTTACCCGTTGTAATGGAAACTGTCGAGTTGTAAGCAATTTTGGTGGTTGGGAGTTTTCGTGCCCAATCTGTCCCCTGAAGTTTGCATAGTGTTTGGAGAAGTTGTTTGAGCGTCTGATTGGTTTGCTCGGTTTGACCGTCGGTTTGAGGATAAAACGCCGTTGAAAGTTGAACTCTGCTGCCGTAGCGAGTCATCGGTTTGCGCAGAAAAATGCTAGTGAATCGATCATCTCTGTCGCTTGTGATGGTTCTTGGTACGCTATGTAGCTGCACTAAGTCGTTTAAAAAGAACCATGCTGTTCCCTCGGCGGTGAAAGTGGTCATTGTCAGAATGAAGTGGGACATTTTGGAAAACATGTCAACGATCATGAGGTTTGCGACATGTCCCGTGGGTGTGACCAGTAATCATGTGAAAAAGTCCATGCAGATATTGGGCCATGGTTTCGTCAAAACAGAGAGTGGTTGGAGGAGTTCGGGCGGGCGTGTGCGACGGGATTTTTTTTGGTGACATGTGTCGCATGTTTTATAGAAGTTGGCCACATCAGATTGCATCTCGTCCCACCAGTAGGTTTTCGCCAGCTTGTTCAGCGTCTTGTCCTCTCCAAAGTGTCCACCTGGTCCTATGTCGTGGCACTCTTTGAGTAGCATACGGCGAAGTTCGTCGCTTGGGGGAACGACCATCTAGCAAGTGAAACATCATAGCCAATAGGGTGCGTCGTACCAGAATTTTGCCTTGTCATACCCGACGTGCTGGTCATAGCCTCACGTGAATAGTCGCTTGAGGTAAGGGTCCTGCTGTAGTTGTAGAGGTGCCACGTCAGCCATTAAATCTCGTCGGCGACTAAGAGTATCTGCCGGGTTGATTTTGCCTGGCCGGTACTCCATGTCGTAGTGGAAGATGGATTCAAGGAACTCCATCCATCAGGTTTGACATCGGCTGAGATTCAGTCCATCTTCAAATGTTTTAACCCATGGTGCTTGGTGCACACGATGTATCGGCGACACTTTAGGTAGCATTGCCATGTCTTGAACGCGTGCACAACCGCTAGCATCTTCTTCTCGTGTACGATGTAGTTGAGTTCCGATCCTCGTGGTTCTCAAGACATGTATGCGACCGGTTGTTCGCCATTGTCATGGTCTTGCAACAGGACCACACCAATGGCTTGGTCTCATGCATCCGTGGCCATGATGTAGTGGACCGTTGGATCGGCTAATCATAGGGTTATTGCCAAGGTCAGAGCGTTTCGCAAAGCGATGTACGCTACTTGTTCGTTGTATCCCCTCCGCCACTCATTTTCTTTTTGAGTGAGGTCAAAATAGGCGCTGACACTCAGGCGAAGTCTCGTACGAACTGCCGATCATAATTGCACAAGCCAAGGAAAACTTGTATTTCTCGGACGTTGGTTAGCGTTGGCCAATAAACGACTGATATCACTTTTTTCTATTCATGGTGATCTGTCAACCGTTGATGACGTGACCCCAAAACTCAATCGAACGACGACCGAAGTCACATGTCAAGAGTTTTCCCCAAAAAATCTTTAGTTGTGAAACTTTGAGGACTTTTTGAAGATGTCCATCCTACTCCGGGATGCGGCTCTACGCCAAAATGTCGTCAAGGTACACCACGACAAAATCGTCAAGGTATGGTCAGAAAATATTGTTCATTGGCGTCATAAACGTCGCCGGGGCATTTGATAGTCCGAACGGCATCACTGTGAACTCAAAATGCCCATAGAAAGTTCGGAACACTGCCTTCTGGATGTCAACGTCTGCTCTGCGGATCTGCTCAAATCCGCTATGTAAGTCGATTTTGGAGAAAATTCAAGCCCCTCGGAGTTGGTCAAAAAGTACTTCAGCTCAATGAAGAGGCTAGCGGTTCTTGATAATAGTGTCGTTCAACGCCCGATAGTCCATGCATATCCGCATCTCACCAGTTTTCTTTTTTACGAACAGGTGTAGTGCTACGTATGGTGACGTGGAAGGGCGAATGAACCATTGACCAAGTATCTCCTCGAGTTGCTTTTTCAGCTCAATCAGCTCATGATTGCTCATCCGATAGGCCCCTCGAACTATAGGTCTCCTACCCGGCTTCGGTTTGATGCGATGGTTGATGTCTCGTTGAGGAGGTAGAGTTTTTGGGAGTTTGTCAGAGAAGACGTTTGCAAACTCCGGGTTGAGTGGTACGAACTCTTCAGGTACCATCGCGAACTTTGTCGATGCCGATGAGGCTGATGAGGTCGCTGATGAGTCAGGTGTTGCCACTTCCGCTTCTCCCCATGGTTCGAGATGTACGAGTCACACACGAGCTCCTCATGGCATGCAGTGCTCGGCTGCACAGGTTGTCGCTTTTCGGCTTCCGTGACTTCCTTTGTTGCTCCCACCTCTGCAGCTTCCGCTGATGGCTTTTGCCGTTTGGCACGGTGGATCTCCGCGTAGATGTTGCCACTACTCCAGTCAACCTGCGGATTGTGCCAGTACACAAAATCTTGTCTGAGGATGATTTCATGATCGCTCATTGGACAAGACCTCTAGACTGTTACATCCCATAGATATCCAACTTCTAGTCGTTGTGGTTTTCAAAGTCTCTCCATCTGCAATCTCTCGTCGATGGTTTTTCCTTCAAACACCCCTGGTTCAGTCTACAAACCCAGTTTTTGGACCATGTAGTTGCTCACAAAGCTGTGTGAAGCTCCTCCATCTAATAGTGCCGGTACCATTCTGTAACTTTCGCATCCTCGAGTCTGTACATTGAGCAGTATCGCCGATTGATCGTCCTCGTATCGCTCATCAAACTTTGTGATCACAAAAATCCTACACTGTGATGTAGGTTGGTTAGACGGGTGATCGTTCAGCGCAAATTGCTCCTCACGGACTACAACTGCGCCTTTTAGTCCTATCCTTTGCCGTTTCTCGACTCATTTTTCTACGACTTTCCCCCTTTTTTGGCCTACTCCTTGCTCCGGCAATTGCGAGCAATGTGCTAGACTTTTCCGCAGTTGTAGCAGGTTTGTGTATCACTTTGGTTGACGGTGTCCACTTCCATCGGAGTCGAGGAGTCCGCTGACTGTTTTTTTCATTCCCCCAATAATGATGGTAAAGAGGTCGCCAGCCGTAAGATTCCTGGATCCGAGCATTGTAGTCGGTGATGTTGATCCTTTTTGCTGCTGTGATCATACATGGTAAGTCATTTTGGATGCCAAAAACAGTGATTGGTTGCCGGATATCTCCTTTGAGGTGATTGGTGTAGTGAAAACAGTGTTCGTCACGCGGATGATCTCACAGAATCTCCGCGTGTAGTCTGCCATGTTGGACAGCTGCTGGCTGAGACGCTGGAGCTTGTACCGTGGGTGGGACTTCTCGTTCAGCCATCCAAAGCGTGTGAGCATCGCATGCGAGAATTCATTCGAGTCGGTTGGCGATGTCAACAGATCTTGCCACTGTCGGTTGATGTGCTCCATGGGTAGAATGCCTTCGGTCGGCGATATGAGACGGGCGCTGTTGGCTGTTGATGATGCTCCGCCAGTCTCCTACTACAGGTGGATGGTCTTTAGGTTGGAGCATCCACTTCACGCCGCCGTAAAAGCATGACCACGAGGTCAATTTTCTTTTGATCGTTGTTGACCCTAGCAACGGTGAAGTACACCTCCAAAATCTTCAGCCACATCCAAACCTTTGGTCCTTTTGAGGTTGCCGGATCAAATAGCTGGACAAGTTTTGGGTTCACTTGAGAGTTGGGAATTTCTCCTGACGAGCACCTCTTCATTCGTGCTTGCATTGTGAAGAGCCTCTATCATGACATGAAGTTGTTGGAGAAGGTAGTTGTTAATCCTCTTGAGTGTGGAGATCCGGTTTGCCAGTTACTCGTTGATCCGTGCCTGTCTTCCAGTGCCACGTGTCGTCTCTACTGTTGTCATCAAGGTTGTCGGTAGGGGCGGCTTGTTCGTCATTGTTGGGTCCGTGACTGGATTGGTCGCCAAAGCCGTAGGGGTTGATCCAGCTGCCACGTAGCCCGCCATGCCAGCATTCCCTATTGCTTTAGGGTTTGCGTGCATAGCCACGTTTTTCTCCCCCATGGCCGAAGTCGTCGTTGAAGACCCGCTGCTGGTCTTTGGTTTTGCTTGCTTGCCTCACGTCGTAGTCGTGAAGTTTGCTAAGTCTTGATGTGAAAGATGTGCTGACGGCTTGTACGAGGTAGTCCTCAGGATGGGTAAAGTAGTCAGATGCCTCTCCAACAATGCCGTCCTCTGATGCAAAGTGTTATGCCGAACAGAGCGTAGATGGTGAACACGTGGAGGTTGTGAGGCAAAACACGATTTAGAATTTGGGACACTTGAGCAATTCATAATTAGCGATAAGTGTACTTCGATGACAAGTGTAAAAATGATCAAACATATACATACAAGTGTCAAGTTACAAATGAAGCACAGTCGGGGTTGTTGGGTCGATTGTGGACCGACGCGTGCGGAGTCACGTCGTGAGTGATCAAATTCGAGAAGGTTCGCCAAGAAGTTGGGGGTCTTTGAGAATTGGCGGTGAAGATGGAAGATGCATTTTTACAAATCAAGATACGTCTTGGTGCATCAAGAACTCAACCAGAAGGTCGTGATACTTCTGTCGTAGCTTTCTGTGAGGGTGGTCAAAGTTGTCAGAGGGTTCGGGAAGGTTCATTGAGGTTGGGATAGTTGGCGGGTTTGCCCTCAGCCATCAAAAGGAATGTCGTTGTCTTGCGACATGATGGTCTGTTTGTGCAATAATAGAAATGCCAACTCGGAAAGTTGAGGGAATAGTGTACGTCTGGTATGTAACGTACGCTATGCTGCTCAAAGCGAAACATGCATGGTGAATAGATAAATGTCAATACGCCAAGAAAATCCTCCATTTTAAAGAGGTAGAAGTTACCAAAGACAAGAATATTTGATGAATGGCTTACGTTTTAGGGATCAATTCATCCCATGCCCCCACTTTAGTAGATTGAGGGAACCGTGTCCCACTCACCCCCAATTACAACTGAGTTTCTGCGTGGAAACTTGTGAGGGGGGGGAGGTGATGTATGTGTAGTGTGAGGGCTGGTTTGATGCTCCCTCCTTTCCAAAGCGAGGAGTGGTTAGAGACCACCGCTCACAACAGCAAGAGCTTGCCAGCGGCCAGCCCTTTGCTGGTCACAGGCTACCTTGATGGCCAGCGGCCGGCCAAGTGACCGGCCGGCAATCGGCCGGACACCTACTGACCAGCAATTGGCCGGACACCTACTGACGGGGAATCCGCCGACCACCTCGTAGTCACCAATCTAGCTGGTCATTGGACCGGCAGCAAGGAGGTCACAAGGCCTCAAGGGTCAAGGTCTGTGACCTTGTGTCCTCACCCTTACTCACCCTCCTTGCTCACAAGAGCAAGCCAGGACGAGTGATACAGTGTGAGCGATAGCGAGCTGCACATAAGAGAATTCGGCACAAAAGCACTGATCGTGCCTTGTACGCAACGATTTTGTGCCGACGCATTGAAATTGAAACTTGAGTTTATTGAGGACAAACCCCGAGACTCTAAATCGTACAAAAATTTTGCAAACTCAGAAGTTCAAGGTGATTCCCCCTCGCTTTGGACTTAGAATAAGGGGTGAGGTAAAAGCAAAAACGGGGCTCTGGAGACTCAAAACATTCGATCCTTTGTGCACGGGTCTTTGGTGGCTTTTCCTCTCAGGAGAGACACTGAGTGGAAAACCCCTCCAGCGAGCTCTAGACGTTCTCTTGCAGACTCTGATGACGACTTCCATGTAGGATTGGGAGACTCGATGCGTTGCAGTGGTATCTGAGCAAGAGGAACCCTGCAACTAACTATGCGACGGTTTTGACGGTTATGTAATACATAAAATTCCCGGAGCAGTTGCAGTAGCAACAGAAACACATAAGGAGAGTACGGTCTTAGAAACTAACCAGTCGAACCGTTGTACGTTGCGTTGGAAATATCTTGAGGAGATATGTTTTATTCTTCTACCTTCTTTCAGCTTCTCTCCTTTGCAAGGGAATTATGTGTATTTTTGGTGTAGGGGATGAGGAGTCCCCACCCCTAAATCACAATTTCCCCCCCCCCACCATGCAAGATTCCCTCCTTCTTCCTTTAATCCAAAATTAGAGCAGGGCTCTTCTCAAGGGCCATTGTCTCTCATAGTATAAGAGCAGATCAAATAGGGGAAAGGAAAAACCTTAAGATTTTTATGAGGCCTCCCCATCACCATGAAAAGAGATGGAGACGCCTCCAAGGACGCGCAAGGCACATCAAGGAAATTCAAGAGGCGGCCAAGGAACTCGGGGAGGTAATACCCCCCCGAGTTTGTGGGATTACCCTTGCAACAGTCTTCAACTGCTGTTTGCATGCACGACATAATGGGACCGTCCAAGACCAACAAGACCGTGATGGACCGTCCAAGACCAACAAGATTAGGCAAAGTGGTGACAGCCTCACCGCCCTCGAATGACTCCAAATCCCGAGGGATGCTGCTGAGGGCACGGTTGTGAAAGCAACATCAACCGTACCGCCAAAGGAAATCTGCACTAAACACCGAGAAGCATGTGGAAGCCAAAAAGTTGCTTAATGAGCACGTCCATGTGAACATGGACGACTCTCACATGGAGGGTGGATGCGCTTGAGGAGGACCACCCGAGCATAAAACCTGACAAAGAGAATAACGTCAATGACAATGAAAGTGACGATGATCGCAATCATCACCACCATCATGCAACAAACTCAAGCCAATCGCTCAAGAGGGGCAAGGCGCCTGCCAAATCACACAACGTGGTTGAAAGTAGCAAAGGCACCAAAAGTAGTCACATAGGAAGATCTAGTGGGCACGAGCCAGACAATGCCATCGTCGAGGCAAGTCACTCCGACCGTCGGAGGTTTGTGAAGTTGGCTGTCAAGACGGCGGGGCAACTCAGGATCAGCACCAATGGTGGAGGTCCAAAACCATCTGGAGGAGTGAGGGCGGACCCCCCTTCCTCTAATGTGGCTGCAATGCTCCAAATCCATGTTCAATTGAGCGTCATCATTGATAACAACTTCCTCCAGATGGTGGGACTCATCAGAGGCATTTATGCAAACCGTACACTCTTATGGTGGATATAGGTACATGGAAAATGCTCGAACCTTAAGGCTATATTCAACGCTCTGAGAAAATCAGAGTTGAAGTTTGCATTTTTCAACCTATCGGCCCGCGTTGGATAGATCTTCACTAATCTCAATCGTGATTGCCAGCTAAAGTGTGTGGCCGCTCATGAGGCAACCCGCCGATGCGTTGACCTCGATCACGCATTGGGGAGAGTGATCGAGGTGCATAAACATCAACAAGTGCAGTGTCCCATAGGTGCTCGTGCCACCGCTAGTGGCAGCGAGGACTTGCCTACCCCGATGACATTGAGTTGGGTCATGAACAGGTCTTTTGTATACAGTGCGGAGTTTTTTTTAGAAGGGCATGAAGCTCACCAATCTGTTGAATTACATGGAGCACATTTTGCTTATCCACAAGGCTCCACTTGATTAGTAGGGTGTCCTCTCCACGACGTAACTTGAGGAAAAGCTCTTCAATTCCGTGGTAAAGGAGTAGGGTGTGCAGTAGCCACACCTGGGATGGCAGCCCATGTCGTAGGAGGATTTTTGTGCTATCATGTACAAGAAATACACCCAACATGAGGGGGTGTAACGAGCCTTCCATAAGATCATGGACTTCAGGTAGCTGAGCTGCTTGCCCGACGCCTAATTGAGCGAGTTCACCACACTCCTGGAGGAAGCCAAACGTTTCACCAAGGGCGATGGGACCCTAACCTTCAAGTACCCCCGAGTACTTGTATATTGGTATTGAAAGCAAGAGGATGAAGGACAAGACCACCACGATGGCAACGGGCTAGGCTTGGATGAGCAGGAGGGTGTTGCATGACTAAATGAGTGAAATACATTTGGTAAATCTGAAGCACTACTCGGATGCACAGCCGAACGCACATGCACAGGAGTGCCGTGACTCGTGCATGAGCGCTGCAGGGACTGGTGTGACACCTGGGGAATGGGGCGGGGTGAAGGACAAGCAGCCTAAAAACCCTCAAGTCAAGAAGACTGGTGGATGCAAGTCTCCGAACCACAAACACGGCCGTGACAATGACGAGGTACAAGCAACGCCTGAGCGCCACAACACAACCTTCCTTGACTGACTCTGCCATAATGGTATGCATCATGGCCATTTTAGGACTGAGTGCTCTGAGGCTAGTGGTGGTGGGCAAGAGGCCACGTCACTGGCCGTAGCCAGAGCAACTCATGGGAATGGTGTAGCAGGAGGCCATAGATATGGCCGTGGACAGGGTTACGGCTGTGGCAATGGGCAAGGTGGTGGAAATGCACAAAACTGAGGTCTGGGTTTTTCCCACCTCTAAGTGAAATTAGTGGGGACCACTCAGGGATAAAAGTGGATCATGAGTGTGGTTTCATGCTTCCATACGAGAATGGAAAACAAATAACTTTTAACGAGTTCACAATTCTCTGTTGTTTTATCTCCCCTCGTTGAATCTCGTTCTACACTTGTCGATCGACGTTGTCCACATAACCTTGTGTCCCCGAACAAGATGCATGATAGAACATTCTTAGTGGTGGTGATATTGGCCATTGTGCAAGAGGCGTGTGGTACAGTAATCAAAGAAACAAGCTCAATGACATTCATGATACCTTTAGTCGACATTTTTTACTCAATCCAACATAAAGACTAGAAGGTGCGGAATGCACACGTGGCCACAAGATGTGGATAGTGAACCATGGGAGTTATAGTGCCTACCGTACCAATGTTGTATTCACAAAAAACTGACCCTGTCGTCGTCGAGCCTGTTCACTCAGAAGAGTGGAGGGAACATGATCATACAGTTCAAAGGACACCTAGTTGGTGCTCCTGTAAACGTGTCGGCTAACACTGGAAGGGAGGACTCCTTTGTTAGCCTTGACTTCACCCAACAGGCGGCTTGAGGTACAAGCCATCATATGATGCGATTTTCATCACTGACAACCATATGGTATCCATGATCGGTATCCTTGAATTTACATTCAAGGGTACATACAAGGTGTCACGTTGAATGTACTCAACCTTCTTGACCCATTCGATGTGGTGCAAGGCGATCCGCGACTCCAAATAAACAAGGCTATAATGTGCTTTGAATCAAAAGCCTTCATCATTATACAAAGACAACTTTGTTTTGTATAACTTTTGAGCATGGAATTGTCACCGACCTAACTTTAAGGCTAGGCCAATTTATGTTCCATGTAGGTAAAGAGAAACATTCGATAGGGCTATCGATAACTCTTGGCTAAGCTGTAGAAAGTGGAGGACAATGTGAAGGAAGACACGTCACAAGAAATTACATCTTTAGTGATGGAGTTCTCAAATGTATTCCAAGACCGACTGGCTAGGCTTCCTCTAGAACGGCTCCATAGCCACACAATTTTGGTACAACCGGAGGTGGCTCCTCTGTTTAGACCCATGTATCACCTTAGCATGTCAAGAGGCCAAATGACAAATGAAATAATGCATTACAAAGGGTACAAATGAAAGCCAAGTAGCTTGCCATACGGTGTGCCGATCCTTTTTGTAAAAGAAACCGTAGTTCATGCATGTGCGTGGACTACCAAGTGCTGAACAAGCTGATGATGAAAATTCGATTCCCCTTGCTGCGGATTGAGGACCTGTTTGACCAACTCCAAGGAGGAAAAGTCCCTTTTCCTTGGATGTATCTCGCTAGTACCATCAAACCCGCATCATAGAAGATGATGTACCCAAGATAACATTTTGAACACACACAAGATACGATAATTTTCAGGTTCCTCCTTTGGGCTAACGGACGCCCCGACAACTGTCCAAGGAGAATTTAAGTAAACGTTTCCAATCAACTCAATAAGTTTGTCTGGGTTCACCTGGACAATATCCTGGTTTCTTCCAAATAAATGGACGAGCACATAGAACATCCGCTTGGTCCTTGCAATTCTCCGGGAACAAAAGCAAACAAGTGCAAGTTTGCACAAGATGAGGTTGAGTACCATGGACACCTAGTCAGCAAGAACAGGTTGTTGTATCCACCCTGGAAATGTCCAAAGCCACCTTGGATTAGCCACATCCAGAAAACATTGAGCAAGTTTTTCTTTGGCCTTGTAAACTATTCTTGATCATTTATACAAGGGTATTAGACCGTGGTAGCTTCCCTAACCAGGCTCAAGGAAACAAGTGTGCATTGGAAATGGACATCTGACTACGATAACACTTTTTTGAAATGAAGGAGATTCTATCCAAAATGCCCGTCTTTGTTCTTCCAAGTCCACTACAACCATGGGAGGTGTAATGTGATACGTTGGTAGTAGGACTTGGAGCAATCCACATGCAAAATGATCATATTGTATGAGGGGCAGAAGCTAGTCTTCGTGGAGACGCGGTACACGATTGGAGATCAAGAGCTCCATGTGGTAGTACATGCTTTTAACATGTGGCATTTCAACCTCAAGGGCACTAAGGGAGGTGTGACAGTCCTGATCGACCACAACCCATTAGTGTTTTTTGAAAACGCAACCAAACCCGTCAAGACGACAGGCCCATTTGAGCAAAGACTTGAGCCAATTCTTGTTCACGTGGAAACATTGGCTAGGGCGCATCGATGTGGCCAATCCACTAAGCTGACAACCGGTGGAAGTTAAAGCAACCACCAAGGTCGGTGGGTGTTTTATGGCCATTGTGACAGCTATCATGCAAACACAAGACACCCATTTACCCCTGCCACAACTACCCAGAGAGATTTCCCACTACAACGGCTTTGAAGACAAGATGCAGACGGGAAATTGTGTGGATTCATGACTTCAAGAATCTTGAAATATAGAAAAGTACGGATTGGTGAAAGCTGCAAAAATCTTATAGTTTAGAGAACAAGTTATTGTGCTGGACTTGGGAGACCTTCAAGCAATGTATATCTCCCAATTCCACAACCCGCCAGTTGCAGGCCATGTGGGACCTCAAAAGACTAGACAAGCACTCTTGGACCACTATTAGTGGCCAGGATGGAGTGTATATCTCCTTGAGTATTGTATGACATGCGACCTATGTCTTTAGAACAAGGCTAGTAACAAAACGTCTCTTAGATTCCTCCAAGAACTTCCCATCCTTGGGACTCCATGGATGGGTGTACGACAACATGGATTTTATAACTGGTCTTCTGTACATGGCTCATGGCCATGATGCAATACTGGTGATTGTAGATTTTCTCTCAAAGAGGACACATTTCGTTCCAATAATCAATGACAAAAATGCAAAGGAGACCTCTTATCTTTTCTCTGAGGATGTCGTGAAGTACTACCGCTTGCCATTGCGCATTATCTCTAATTGAGATATAAGAAATGCTGTTAAGTTCCAGACAAAAAAACATGAGCACTTCCACGACAAGTCTCAAATTTCAATAGCACTTCACCGTCAAATGGACAGAGGACGAGCAAATTAATCACACTATGGACTAGATACTCTGCACATATGTGAATCCTACCAGAAATGACTGGTTAGAATTTCTAACACCAGCAGAGTTTATGATAAACAACTCATTGAACAATTCTACTCAGTTCACACCATTCGTGGTAAACAGTGGTTGGCATCCAGTGGTACCTTCTTCATTGGTGAAGAGTGGAAATAGAGAAGGACATGCTCCTTCTTTTCAAGCCTCTTTTGAGGGCATGGACTCTCTCTTATACAAGGCATAGGGTTACCTTTAAACAGCTTGACAACAACAAAAGGCATATGCTAACATGAGACGACATGAGATCTTGTCTGAAATCGACAAGAAGGTGTTGATCAGCAGTAAGAACCTTTGGCTAAATTTGCCAGGGGCACGCAATCTTCTACCAAAGTGTATATTTTTTTGTCACTTACCATCGTTTTACGCATCATGCTAGTGGCATGCCAATTGGTGCTTCTGTCAAATATGAAGATGTATGACGTATTTCATGTAAGCGTGCTAGCTTTAGACAGCACACAAGAAGCTATTTAGCCACCTCCTTGTTGCCGAAAGCCAATACGAGATCCCTTGCCTTCTCCGGCACTAAGAGAGTACACTCTGGTCGCAAGTTATTAGGAAATACCTTGTTCATTAAGTTGATTGTGGACCTGAACATAACTCATGGGAGCTTGAATGTTGGTTTTCCATGGGGGTAGTCAGCGAGTACTAGAGCAAGCTGACAGCTTGTACAGATTGACGTGTGGCAGGAGCACAACCTCAACGCGGCAAGGGTTAACATAATTTGCACTAGGCGACATTCATGGATAGCGACCATAAGAGGTTTGCGACACCCAACATGGCTGTAGAACGGATGCTCAGATTCAAGAGGGGGAAACCCCTAGCCGTGCTCACCAACAAGCTACACCTTATGTCCACGTGGCGTGCACGTGTTCATGTTAAGCTGGTGATTGAGATCATTGATTATATTTCAAAATATTGATAATCGACTACCAGACACTAATTCTTGTTCATGAAGGGGTGCGGTTAATAGAAAATGGGGAGGAATGTGGCGGGAGGGCCGGTTCTGTCCTCCCTCCTTGCAAAAACCAGGGGTGGTTCGACCCCACCCCTCATGATAGCGAGGACTGGCCAGCGACCAGCACTTTGCTGGCCGCCGGCCAGCTGGCTCCCGGCTGGCTAGACGGTCAACGCCGAGCCAGGTGACTGGCCGGAAATCGGCCGACCACCTGCTAGGTGCTAGTTGAGTTGGTCGCTCGATCGGCGGCCAGGAGGCCGTGAGGCCTTCAGGATCAAGGCATGTGGCCTCGTGCCCTCACCCTTGCTTGTCCTCCTTGCTCGCGAGAGCAAACAAGGTCAAGGGGTAGAGCAAGAGCAAGAGCGAGCTGCACTGGATAGAAGTTGGCACAAAATTACTGATTGTACCTTGTACACGATGATTTCATGCCAATGCATAAAAAACAAGAGGCCAGAGTGGTGAAATGCCCCTAGTCTACACCACGTTTAAGAGCAATGCCATGAATCTCTTCTTTGAATGAGTCGTTTCCCGGGACTGAAAATTTAATGAATAGATGCCATGACTATGAAAATAAAAGAAACCATTAAGGGTGCACATTGGTTCAGAATTGTGATTATGAAAATAGAACCGGAACTGTAGTTCCAATTCCAGGTCACAACCGGAACTACGATTTCGGTTCGGGGAGCGCGATTCCTCGTGGAATTGCGATTCTAGACCTGGTTCCATTGAAGCACTTGAGTTTTGTAGAAAATTACTACTGGCGTGGTTCAGCTCTCGCAGGTAGTTTTTGACGGGCGATTCTTGACCAGGCTCCTTGATGTTCCTCACTGTTGGCTGGCCTGACTAGGCATCGCTGTGCAAACCCATGGTGTCCTCATGTAGCGTCCTTGGATGCTACGTCAGTGGCTGCCCACTTCCAGCCCCCCTCACTCAATGCATCATTGTGGCTGAAGTATTGTGCGTGATGGTTCATATGCACGAGCAGCTTAATTTGCCTGCTTCAAATGCAGCGCATCAGGCATTGCCGTCGCAAGTCACTAGCTCTAGCATTGGAGTCACAGGCTCGAAATCAAGCCAAAGCTACAGCTAAGGGCAAGTTTTCAGGAGACATTGTCTAATTCTATGTACAAGAGGATTAAAACAAGATTAGTCCGATACGTTTTGCATTTAGAGCCTGGCCCCCTTCCAGTCCCCACCCCCACCTGTCCCAGGTCGATTCCATGACGGCTCTAAAATTTTAGAATCAGACTTGCAATTCCAGATCTAGAACTGGAATTGCGGTTCTAAGAATGCAAATCCCAAAACACGCGTGAACCCTTATAAACCATAAACCCAGTCATGGACTTAACGTGTAACCTCACCCTGGTTAGTGGTCGAGATGGGTGAATTGGGGGAAATTTGTAACTTTGTAACGTTGGGACTTTGTCACCTTGAACCTTTGTACCCTTGTACTTTGTAAACTTTGTAACTTTGTAATACTTTTTATGCTTTGTTTATTTTGTAACTTTCCTATTTCAACATTTTTCATGTAATGTTTATTTGGTGTATGGGATGTGTCAGTCAATGGCTATCTCAACGGATGTGGTCTTTCTTTAAGTGGAAACACTAGAGAAAAAAATCATTGGAAGGCACTTCTACTTTTTTGTTGAGATTACAAGTGCTAGGCAATTGGATACATTTTTATTTTTTATTTTTTGCATTATCCATACCCATCCATCACATTTGATTCATTTTCCCCCCATCGAATGGTCATCTAGAATAGTCTTGTTTTGGATGTCCAAATGATGCCTGTTTTGTAGCACTATATGGGCCAAACAATATTGCTCGGCTCACAAAACGCCACCTACGAGGATCCTTCATCCCATCACTCTAATAGTCTAGCGGTATGTCTTGGTTGGGCACAGACAAACCTCTATTTTGATGGGCTTGTCATTGATCTCTATTGTGTTTGTGGTAGGTTTTCATGGGGGGTCCAGAACTCCCCATGCGTTGAAATGGAACTTGTTGGGCCCAGCTACCATGGGACGCAGTAGGTGCCTGTGTAAAATTGAAACCCCAAATTTCAAATGTAACTCAGGATTATGGGGTTTCACTTGGGTTTGCACTTATAATTATGTTTACAAGTCCAAAAAAACACGAATGTTGTTTCGCCTTGTTTTCATGGAGTGAAAAAACCATTTTTTTTGCTTTTACGGGACATACAAATCCCCTATTTTCATGTGCAAACAAAAACCACACACCCTAGATTACAATCGAGTTGTTGGTTCTTGTTTTAAAGCGGGCATCTCTAAGGCCCGCAAGGTGCTGGGCCCAGCAGGTGCCTGTGCAAGAATTAAACATTGAACTCCATAACAGGTGCTAGGCTTAAATGAAATTTGAATTTCCATCTACAAAGTTTTCTTGTTCGGTGAAAAATTAGAATGAAACATGTCATTGCTCGATCGCTAGCAACAACTCTTGTTCGCATTCGTTCCGACAAGGAAGATAAAACAAGTGACTAACGGGAGCATTTTACCAATTTGTTTTGCAATTTATAATGTTAAGCTAAATGGTTGCATCCTGTCATTAAAGTGCAAAGTCAGGGTATCTTGTACATAACGTTTCAAACCGGGGGCACATCTCATTTAAACCTCTATCTCGGGACATGGTTCATTTAATCTACAGAAGTGGGAGCATGGGACAAATTGGTCCCAAAATGAAACTCAATTTCGTTTAAGATGAAATCCAAGTTACTAAACCGGAACAAAATTGTGCAAAATCACGAGTTCAAGGTAATCCCCCCCTCGTTTTGGACACAGAATGAGGGGATGAGGTAAAGATGGAAATGGGTCTCCTGAGACTCAGAGTTTGTGGGTCTCCCTACACTTGTCGTTGATGACGAGTGTCCCCAAGAGTGACATGGAGGGAAAAACTCCTCCAACAAGCTCTGGACTCTATTTTGCAAACTCCAGCGATGACTTTTATCCAAGAGTTGGAGACTTGACATACTACAGTGTGTAAAAAAAGATCAAGAAAAGTATTTTCACTCGATTGTTATCAAGCAAAGACGCCATTTTCATCTTTTTAGGACTTGCAAATTTACTTGCTTTGTAAATGCAAACACACTTCAAACCACATCACCCCCCATTGCAATGAAGGGATTTGGGGTTCATTTTTACGCGAGCAAGTACTGGACCCCGCAGTAGCGGGCCCCGTCAAGTTCCCTTTCAATGTGTGGCGAGTTTCTGACCCCCCATGCAAACCTACCGCAAACCCAACAGAGATCAGTGATAAACCCATCGCAAGTGGTGTTTCTTGTGCCCAGCCAAGACAGACCTCAGGGCTCTCAGAATGTCAAACTGCAAGGTCCATGCAGGAGGTGTTCTATGAGCCGAACAACGCTGTTTGGCTCTCTTAATAGTACCAAATAGAAATTGCTTGGAAATCCAAAAAGAAACTATTTTGGGATGACTGCTCGGTGGGAAACTAGAAACAGTAGGCAATGGATTGATATGGATAGTGAAAATGTATGAAAAAATCCCTACTGCATAGCACTCGTAACCTCGACAAACCAAAGACAAGTGCCATCCAAATATTATTCATACTCAAATGAAAAGACTCCGCAAGTCAAGATAGCCATCAATTGAGACATCCTATATGCTAAAAGGAAAATGGTTTCCAAAGTATTGAAATTAGAAACAATACAACAAAGTTACCCCAAATTGATCCATCACGACCACTAACTAGGATCAGGTTACACAAAAGTCCTTGACCGGAGAACCATTTAATTTAATTCTCAGAGTCGTGGCATCCTATCATTAGTTTCAATCTGGGAGCATGGCTCATTTTAAGTACAGAGTCGTGGCATTCCTCTTGAATGTGGTGCACACTGGGGGCATTGCACTTGTCCGGCCTTGGAAAAAATGGATGATTTGTAGTATATAGTAGATGTAAATAGATGACAATTGTCCACGATATGAAATTCCTAAATTTTATTAGGCCAAGAGAAAGATAAATCATTCACAAGTAGAAGTTGAAAGCAAGAAAAAACTGAGAAATTGGTGCAGTTCAATTGTCTGAATTCGACATTGAAGTATACTTCAATGAAGATTATCATACCTATCAACACATTCATGCAACTGCAAAAACAAGAATGAGGCATAATTGGGGTGTTCTATGTAAGCCTCGTATTCAACGTTATGCCGTAAGTTTTACGTCCCAGACGAGCACTTTTCCCTGAACTTTGCATTTCTCTCATTGCATTTGTGGCTTACCATGCTCCGACATCAGGATTCTTTTGCTGCTTGGTCAAGGGCATTTTGGTCACCTTTCCTGAACTCTAGGTTTCCATTTTTTAAGGTTCCAACACGTTCAATAGCTTTCTGTAATGGTTGGAAGAAACACTGATGTTTTGATACCGCTCGGTCGACTTCTCAAGGGGGTTAGAATTTTACAAAGACGCGTCTCACTATTCTCAAAATCCCCTGAATTCTCGGTGGCATTTCTTTAAGCAACCACTCACGACACGGCATCCCACACGTTTCTCAACTCGAGCGTTCAAGACCTAACATATGACTCACTCTGTTTCTTGCTATTTTATGTTTGTGCTCGACACATATGACGCTTTTCATCAAATTACACTAACTACTGAACAAAAACTAATGAATCATCCCGATGAATAAAATCATCTTATGCTTTGCACCTCATCCTTATGAACCATCCATGTTCCGCATGGCAAAGCATTTGGTATCAAAGTTCAGTGGCATAAGAGGAGCAACAGATGTACTAACTATTCAATGACAACTTTGTGCGAGGTTTCAGTGCATCTCCACCATCCAAAAGACGGCAAACTTCACAATTAACATGGAAAATGGGAGGAGCACTCATAGCGCCAAGGAAAAGTAACTATCAAATACTCTAATAATAAAGGATCAATAGCACACAAACAATGGTGCTCTCTAGGTGGACAACATGGTAGCATCAACCTTTGTGGTATATGGCATAGCATTAACATCTCCAACATGCAATCCGATAACGGATTGCCTGTCTTGGGCTTGGAAAAAATTTCGCCTTAGTCTTTGCCCTTCACAGCGACACTGGCACGATGGGAGGCACTGACTGACATGCTTGCATCAACAAAGACTAATATCTGAAGCTATTCGGTCTTGAAAGCCTTGACACCAATCCAGTTTAACTGTTCATTGTGGTGATGGAGGAGCTTCAAAACGTGTGCGCGTTGTAAGAAGTTCTTACCAAGCAAAACAACTAGCTCTTTAGTGAACCCCAAGTTTGAATGTCACTTCCAACACCGTTTGGTCCTCCAAGAATTAAAGCACCTGCAGTTCGGATGTTGATGAAGAGTTTGGAGATGTTCTTCACCGCTTCTAGGATCAGCAATGGAAAAAAGGAAATTGACCTTGCATCCTTGCTTTTGCATGAAACGACTTGAAGTTTGTGATCTAATAGAAAGACAGGACCAGCGGTGCTAGATCAACGGCTCACGCAACCGCTCTCTCAGGTTGCCTACATCTTGAGCAGATCAATCTAACATGGTGCAACTCACTGAGTCCGTCAAAGATATGGATGAACTTTGTGGACCCCATACCCGCATGCTTTGGAAAGCTGATCAAGAATTCTGATGCATGGTGCAATATTTGAAAATTGTATCATTTTCCATCGTAACAGAGTACTTAGTGTGTCCGTGAAATCATGACCAGTAGTGACCCCGCTCAAGATGAATTATGTCTTTACTTCCAACGGCCTCAAGCCTGAAATCCGGCAAGCAATTGCAATATTTTGTATCCCAGATGACCTTTCACAAGTGATCACAACAGTTGTTTGCACTGATAGCACTGCCTACAACGCTCAGATGTAGGATTTGAATGGCTGACCACCCCAAGGCCACAATCCATATCAAGGCCGAGGAAATTTACAGTTGACAGAATCATCATCTTTGATGGAGATGGACACCGTCAATCAACATGATCAACTGCTTGACTTGCAAAAAGCCGAGTCACGTCTCGCGTGACTGTCAGCGGCAACATCAGACGAAAAGGGACCGAAGTCATGAAAAAAAATTGAGGAGTAGATAGATGGCAAAGGACGATAGTAGACGGCAAACCTCGTGTCCAAACAGAGAAATATTTGCTGACAGACATCCCATCTGAATGGCTCACATTGCCGTAGACAAGTGTCCATAGGATTGCAAAATTTGAAGAGCAATACGATGAAGACCAACCGGCGATGCTGCTACAAGTACAACCGAGGAGCTGTAAAAGTTACAGTTGGGTTTCGGCATTGTTGGACGGAGAAGATTCTCATAGTTTTGTGAAAAACTGACGTGATTTGAAAGCTGGATTTGATCACAGAAATAAATTGAAGAAAAAAACATCAAAACATTACTATAGATATATCGGCTTTGTGAAACACTCTAACTACAAGTCAGAGTTCTGAACGACGTAACGGTCTGGAGGACTTGCCCGATAAGTGACCGTAAAATCATCCTGGGGTGATATTTCTTGTACCGACACAATTCACAGGCAGACTAGAGTAGCAACACAATCTACGTCAGTGTTTTTGACCCAACGTGTGCCTCATTGTGTTTGTTGCAATTGCATGTATTCGCTTGACATGTCCAACACTTGTCATCAAATTACACGTAGTGTTAAATATAAATTATCCAATTGTCCCAAACTCTTGAATAATTGTTTGCTCTGCACCTCATCCTTGTAAAGCATCCACACTCTGCTCAACATAATAGTAAGAGTCTGCTTCAAGGAACCCCGCCAAAAACTCAGGGCTGGAAGAGGGGGTTTAATTGTTGTTAAGTGAGTTTTCCCCTTCTAAACATACAATTGATTGTGACCACTCAGCCGTTTCCATGCACACGTAGATCTCTGATGCAGACGTTGTTGTGGCCAGAGCACCATCCGGTGGTGTGGGGCACCCTCCTTTTTTTTTGTAACTTGTATGGTTTTCTCGTTAGATTGACATTGGGCCCGGTTAACATGTTTTTGTATTTTGTGTCCACATGTTGATGCTAGACCCATGGATGTGTACAATTGTCGTGTCTGGCTTGCGACTCCACATTCATAGGTTCATACTGTTGATGTGTGAGTCCTAGAAACACAGTGACCTTTGATGTGTGACTGTGTCCTAGGAACACAATCACCCTCTACCTGCAGGTAACTGATGGACATCTCAGGGAGAGCTGTGGATGCACTTGTCACAGTTTTTATGCTCAATCATATTAGAGACATCCAACAGTAGCTTGATGGAGTGGCATGGATAATATGCTTGATATGTGCCCACAATGCTTGACATGCATGAGTCAAAATAGCCATGTGATGAGTGCACGTTTGCATGCTTGATTGTAGCTATGCTGCAAAATCTGATTTTTGTTTGTATTGAGGTGAAATAGTACAGTGGATGGGATCAGCCCGGTTACAAACTCCTCGACTACATGCTACTGGGAATTTTTTGGTAGCTTGTTTAAGGTTTTGTGGGGGAGCGAGTCTCACTTTCATGGCACAACACGAAATCCACGACCACAAACAAGTTCACTCCTTGCTTGGCCATGGAATGGCTCACTCGCTTACTCCCTATACCTATCTCATCACCTTTGTCTCTCCTTACTTTTTTCCCATTCATGTCGTTCATCTTTCAATGGCACTCACTCGCCCATTCATGCTGGTGTGCATAATTTTCTCCCACAAGTTTATCCTTCCTTCATCCCTAAGCCACTCCCTAGTGGTTTCAGACCCAAGGGAAGCTCTGTCAAGTGAAAAAGGGAAGATTTTCCCCTCACTACTCCAGAGTCCTGCCTACATGTGGTTGCCGCCACCGTTGCCACTGCAGCTGTCTTACTATAACAGCCAATGCAGATGGAGACAACGCCCCTGAACTTAATCAAGAGTCTCAAATGATACGTGGACACAGTGGCCATCTTGATCAAGCGGGTGGTAGTTCTCACCATCCCTATGTCCTTGATTTTGGTGTGTTCGCGTTTGTAACCGCCACGCGCTTGCCGATCTGACAAGATCTACTATAGCAGACTGTCATGGCAGGCCATTTCAACAGCGAGAAAGGTCTAGAGGGGCTGTAAAATCAGCAGCAGAAGCAGCATGGATGTCCCATAGTATGGCATCCATGCCATAGCAGCAGCAATGGCATGCATTGTCTGCATGTAGTAGGTGTATCAACTACCATCTGCTGCAGTGCTGACATCAGAAGATTTAGCGGCAAAAACAGCAGCCACAGTAGTCAACAAAAACAGGGGCAGTAGAAACCGCAATGATGCAGCAGCAAAAGCAAGAGCTCCATTGATGTAGTAGGGACAACAGTAGCAGTAATGATGCAGCTACAGTAGCAGCACAATGCGTCAACTGTTGTACCGACTGTTGAAGTACAGAAAGGCAGTAACTAGAGCCTCAAGTGTGACATTGTGGATCAGAACCTTTTGGCAGTAATTGCAGCAGCCTTGGCTGCTGTCCTTTGCCCACAATGGGGAACTTAAACTGGTGATTTATTCTGGCTTTTCCTAAAACAAAAGGGAGTAGCTGCGTCATGCACGATTGGGGCCGGCACCATCGTTTGCGTCGTCATGCACTCAAGCTTACCTAGAAGTGGTAAGAACTGCTACCACTCTATCCCAAGGAGACACAACAGAAGAAGCAAGAGTAGAAGCATGCATGGTTTCATGGAAGCATGTAACTGCAGTGATTCACGCAAAACAATTCTAGGAGGTTGCAACTTCCGTTCTTGACACACTTGTCTTTCCTGCCGCAACATTTTCAGCCATGGAGCACGCAACTCATCGTCCTAACAATACTATCGGTGGCCGTGCCAACGAAGCCTATACTGAGATGGCAGTGGTGTTGGGGCCTGTTGGAGTTGCAGCACTAGACATTGAAGTATAGTTGGCAGCAAAATCATCATCGTCATCAGTGGCTTCATCAGCTGCACCAATAACTGTGTCTGCACCCGCAATAACAGAAACATTCACTTGGATCTCCGCGTAAGTAGCTGTCACATCAGCAACATCAATTGGATCAGTCGTCAACATGTATGCTGTGGCACTCATTCCAGCAACAGCTATCACATCTGCATCGGGGATTGCCATTATTATTAGCAGACTCTCCTTGCTCGTTCTAGTAGCATCGACCTCTGCTACACTCACTGCAGCTGCCACCAACACCATTCTACTTCTGCATACACTCACTTGCTACTGCTGATAGAACTAGTATCTCTCTAATACACCCATCTGCTTCTGCTTCCTTTCCATCTGCCTTGCATGTCCGTGCCTTGGTTGTGCTCTAGGATTGGTCTATTGTGCAGCACAATAGAACCCCTTGTCTAAGGCAGCGTCTTTCTTTCACCCACGCCCACTGAAGCGGGAGAAACTCTGCCGATGTTTATTTGAAGAGATAAGTTCTCTGCATTATGTATGGTGACGAGGAGGCTCTTGTTGCTGCGCTATAATGTGTGTGCCTATAGGCTGGTATGCACCTTGTTGGCAAAGCTTAACGTGTAGCAAAAGAGTGCCTCTAGGCTGGTATCGAAGAGTGCACCAAGCTTGTTTAAGTCGTGGCAGCAATAGTCCTGTCACATATGGCACTCCCATTGCTACCACTGCTTCAGCCTCTCAGTTTACGACTGTCACTTTAGTTGCTCACGTCACCTCTGCCAATGTCTCTACACCACGTGAGCACAGCCCCTTCTCCCAGCCATCCCCGTACGCTCCTGATTTTGCCTTCTCCGCACTGGAGGTTCTGTTTTGAGCTTGGGCATCTCTGGTAGTATTACTTCCCCCTTGATCCAGTGGCTATCCAGCCCTTCATGCCCATAGCCACTGAGTGTGCACGTGTTATCCGGGTACTCATTGCTGCTACACTAGAGCATGTCACGGATAAATCGGGCACCTATAATTTCAATCCTGCCACACACAGGCAAGACAATCCACTAGAGGCATATGAACTGCTCCGCCACCGTTTTACAGTGATTGGACATGCCGCGTACAGTGCTTTCATCGTACAATTGAACACCATTGTCATGCGTGCTGGAGAGATACAGATGCATACTGGGCCAGGGATCTCAAGATCCTACGTGAGCATGGCCAGGATGTCCCTAGCGAGCTTTAAGTTGTCTTCTCCATGGTCAACAGACTCATCTGTACCGCTCCTCTATCATTGGTGTTACAGCTACCACTGCTGGTGTAGTCCCTGCTCTTTCCTTATCTGCTCCATCCCTCTCATCCTCTGCTCCTTCCTCTTCTTCTTCCTCATCTTGTGGAGCCGCTCATGTAGCACAGGGCAGGAGCAAGGACAAATGGGAAGGACAAGGGAAAAGAAAAAGGACAGTAAAAGGAGCATACTTCCTCCTCCACATTTCCCTTAGTGGTATTTGAATTACGGATCCTGTGATCATTCGTCCCAGAAGTTTCCCGTCCCTCCTGACAACGCCGACCTTGCCTCTGCCATGCATGCTCACTGGACATGCACAGCTGGATCCTCTGAATTTCCTGCTTCCTCCGGATCACCTGCTTCCTCAAGTGCCTCTTCCCACACTGCTTCCGCCGGACCCACCTCCTCCACTCAATCTGCTTAGGAATCTGCACCTTTTCCCTCTCCTTGGAGCTGGCCGCAACCTTATCGCACGTCCGTATACACTAGAGCTCCCTCCTCTGCCTCCCTCCCACCGCTATGGTACATGGCTGCTCCACCTTCGCCAGCCTACATCACCCATGACGGCTTGTCCCTATTTGCACACCTGCTCCACGGGCCTCCGTCGGTGGCAAGAGTCAGCTTGAGCAGTCTCTTGTTTACCTTCTGTGCCTGCGCACTCCCAGGAGAGGTGGGAGTGTGACTGCACAACCCCGAGGTCACTTTTAGTTTGTTTCAGTTGGATGGTGCATTGTGTGGGGAGTCCTCTTGTGCTTTCAAGGGTGATCCTCCATCTGGTGTTCCATGCATTGAAAGTTAGCAGGGTGTCCATCTTCCCTTCTGTCCTGCTGCCTGTGGCCAGTCCATCGCTCCACACTCTGTTAGCACTGTTTACACCTGTGGTGTCTTACCCCCAGTTTGTGTCCCGGGCGGCTCCTGAATCAAAGATTCAGGAGCAGCCCAGGAATCGTGGAGCCGCCCGTGCACGCATAGTGCATTCGTGTTGCTTTGTGCCACTGGCCCCATTCACCTTGTGCGGATTGGGTCTGGTCAGATATCACCTATCCAAGGTGTTAGTGTTGTTTTTTTTGTCGGCCCCAACGGTGAATTACTCTTGCCTGATGTTCTGTACGTACCTGAGCTTGAAGTCAAATTGCTGTTGGTGACAGCTCTCCATGATGAGGGCGTGAATTTCTCTGCCAGTCACGTTGTTGGCACAGTTAGCCTCCGCTCCTCCCACTGTGTTGTCTTGCGTGGCGTCAAGTGTGGCCAGTTGTATCCTGTTTTTGTCTGCGTACCACATTCTTTATCTGCGGGCTCTGCCCTCACGCATGTTACCCCCTTAGTGTTGCATATTCATGTGTGTCTTCTGCATCACCGGCTTGGTCATATTCACACTGATGCCATTGACAGCACGTTATGCTTGCGACCTGCCGTTGGCCTTGATGCTTCCAGATTCCCTGCCCCTTGTGCATTTGACTGCCTTGACTTCTTCAAAAGTAAAATGCATTGCTTGACTTTTCCTCCTTCTTACTCTGCCACCTCCCACTCTTTTGACCTTGTTTGTGGTGACATCATGGAGCTTCTGCATCATGAATTCCTTGGTTTTCTTGGTCAGCATGTCTTGTGCCTCAAAAATGACTTCATCATCATGGAATCATTGTTGGGTATGTTTCCATCGGCAGACAAGTGATGTGTGTGCGGTCATTGAGTCCTGGCTTGTCCAAGATGAAGTTTCCTGTCTTTTCTCACTTTGGCCTTTCTATTGTGACAGGAGCAACATGTTTCTAGGTCCTACCTCTCACCTTCTCGAGTCTCATGGGAATTTGAGCTCTCTGCTCCTCACACACCCCCAAAAAATGTAGTTTCTAAGCACTGAATCTGGAATCTCACTGACAGTGTTTGTACCCAGCCCTCTAAACCAGTCCCTTCCCTCTCTTTGCCTTCAAGGACATGAGCTATATGACATGGGTCTTCAACAAGATGTCCCATGGTCCCCTCCCCAAGACGGTCATACCTTTTGAACGCTGGCATTGCTAGCACGCTGACCTTTGTCTTGCTCGAGTTTGGGGAAACATGATTGCTTTATGGATTCCTGAGGACTTGCAGGATAGCAAGCTCTCACTCCGTGGGAGCTTGTGTCCATTTCGTGGAGTGTCCTCACACTCCAAGACCTGGCACTTTTGGAATTTGGAGCGCCATCATGTAATTGAGTCTCACAATTCCCTGTTTTTTTAGTCTGTCCTTTTCCATGACGTGGACCGCCTCACCTCTCCGGTCTTCCTATACCCGCTTTGATGGATGGAGGAGGGGGGTGCTCTACTGCTCACTTCCTCTGAGTGAGGCAGTCTGTCCCCCCTCCTGTCCATTGTTCCCACTGTTGTCCCACCACTACCTTCTACCTCCTCACCTTTGTTGATGCCTCCATCGACCTACTCTGTTGGTTCTTCTACGTCTACACCTCTCTATGCCCTCCTCACCAGAGTCCACACCTCCTCTCATTGCATCCTTACCTGTGCCTTCCTCCTCTACATAATCTTGTCCGAAATCACCACCTCACCCACTGCTCTTCAACAGCGGCGATGCACTGTCTCATTCACCATATGTTTGTGGAGGGTGCCTTTACTACCTCCACTATTACTATCTTGGAGGAGAAAAACCCTTATTACTTGATCGGATGTGTCAGTGGCCATGATGCAGTCCATTGTTTGATTAGCCACTTGTAAGGCTGGCATCAAGGTAAAATTATTTCTCAAAGAATTGAATTCTATCTCTATCACTCCACTCGGTGGCTTTACGAGTAAGGTTGGAGAGAGGCGGTGAAACTTTAGCATAGTCTTTTACTTATTGGTGATGGTAACTACAAAATTCTACAAGCATTTGGACCCCCCGAAAGTTTGCTGGTGTTGGCCAATAAGCAATTTTTTCCACTTTGGATCCATCGTCATTCATCCCCTTTTCAAGACATAACCCAAAAGCTCAATCAAACAGCAACCGAAATTTCACTTTGGGAGTTCTCCGTATGATTTCTCTTTGTAGAATATTGAGAAATTTGGGGGATGTTCACCGTGCTCCTCCGGATTGTGGCTATATACCAAGATTTCATTGAGATACACAAAAAAGAGTCATACAGGTACGGCCAAAAAACTTTTGTTCATGGCCGTCATAAATACTGTAGAGGTACTCATGATTCTGCATGGCAAAACCATGAGCTTGAAGTACCCATTGTGGATATAGAAGACTTCATTCTTGGTTTCCTTACTACATTTATAGATGTGATGATAGTCGCTCCATTGTTGATCTTGGTAAATGTTATCGCCCCTCGGAGCTGGACAAAAACGTCATCTGTTAGTGGAAGGGGGTAGTATTTCTTGATGACAATTCATTCAAAACCTTGTATTCAATGCACATCCACTATTCCTTTGGTTTTATTTCTTACAAAGAGTAAAGGTGCCATGTAGAGTGACGTGGATAGCCTGCTGAACTCCTAAACGAGCACCTCATCTAGCTTTATTTTTGTATTGGCTAATTAATGGTTGCTCATCTGATAGATATCTTTGACTGTCAGCTTGTTTCCAGGCTTCAAGTGTATCCAATGATTGACACTGTATTGTGGAGGTAATATTTGGGACAACTCATTGGAAAAAATACCTTCAAAATTCACAGTAATGGGTACAAACTCCTCCAGAATGATTGAGATCTTCTCAGGCGTGGAGGCCAACGAGGCTATTGGGTTTGTTGCTTCTGTTGATGCAATCATGCTCTTGTCTGCTGGTTCCATGTTTACCAGCCATGCATGCAATTTGTGTCACAGGTACCTCTTACCCACATCTAAAAACATTGGCATCGTGCATAGCATTATGGCTGTTATAAATCCATCTGTGCCTTCCTCCTCTACTGGTTCTCGTAATCTTTGTTGCATTGTGAGCCACTCAATCAGAGAAAGGTGACATAATCTGACATCACTGTTGATGTAAAACGATCCACTAGACCAATCGATTTGCAAGTTTTACATGTATGGAAGGCCTTGCTNTTCACCATATGTTTGTGGAGGGTGCCTTTACTACCTCCACTATTACTATCTTGGAGGAGAAAAACCCTTATTACTTGATCGGATGTGTCAGTGGCCATGATGCAGTCCATTGTTTGATTAGCCACTTGTAAGGCTGGCATCAAGGTAAAATTATTTCTCAAAGAATTGAATTCTATCTCTATCACTCCACTCGGTGGCTTTACGAGTAAGGTTGGAGAGATGCGGTGAAACTTTAGCATAGTCTTTTACTTATTGGTGATGGTAACTACAAAATTCTACAAACATTTGGACCCCCCGAAAGTTTGCTGGTGTTGGCCAATAAGCAATTTTTTCCACTTTGGATCCATCGTCATTCATCCCCTTCTCAAGACATAACCCAAAAGCTCAATCAAACAGCAACCGAAATTTCACTTTGGGAGTTCTCCGTATGATTTCTCTTTGTAGAATATTGAGAAATTTGGGGGATGTCCACCGTGCTCCTCCGGATTGTGGCTATATACCAAGATTTCATTGAGATACACAAAAAAGAGTCATACAGGTACGGCAAAAAAACTTTTGTTCATGGCCGTCATAAATACTGTAGAGGTACTCATGATTCTGCATGGCAAAACCATGAGCTTGAAGTACCCATTGTGGATATAGAAGACTTCCTTCTTGGTTTCCTTACTACATTTATAGATGTGATGATAGTCGCTCCATAGGTTGATCTTGGTTAATGTTATCGCCCCTCGGAGCTGGACAAAAACGTCATCTGTTAGTGGAAGGGGGTAGTATTTCTTGATGACAGTTCATTCAAAACCTTGTATCCAATGATTGACACTGTATTGTGGAGGTAATCTTTGGGACAACTCATTGGAAAAAATACCTTCAAAATTCACAGTAATGGGTACAAACTCCTCCAGAATGATTGAGATCTTCTCAGGCGTGGAGGCCAACGAGGCTGTTGGGTTTGTTGCTTCTGTTGATGCAATCATGCTCTTGTCTGCTGGTTCCATGTTTACCAGCCATGCATGCAATTTGTGTCACAGGTACCTCTTACCCACATCTAAAAACATTGGCATCGTGCATAGCATTATGGCTGTTATAAACCCATCTGTGCCTTCCTCCTCTACTGGTTCTCGTAATCTTTGTTGCATTGTGAGCCACTCAATCAGAGAAAGGTGACATAATCTGACATCACTGTTGATGTAAAACGATCCACTAGACCAATCGATTTGCAAGTTTTACATGTATGGAAGGCCTTGCTCTTTGGGCAATTCCTCCAGAGTGTTACCTCACGGAACTCCTCAATCTACACTTGAATTAGTTTGTAAAGTCAACGGATCTGCGGTCTTCTGTTGACAAGTTTTCTGCGTAATCACCCCTGGCTTGGTCTGTTAACTCAGCTTTTGAACCATTTTATTACTATGTAAACTGCAAGAAGCTCCTCCACTGGGGTACCACTATACAAATTTGCAACACCTGAGTTGAAATCATGGCAGTATCACGGGATGGTTGTCCTTGTTGAAGTTTACGATCTCAGGAGCCCTCATTTTTGGCGTTGCGATCCGTTTAAATGGGTTATCGATTGACGCAGATCTCCTGACTGGACATGACCCATCTACTATTGCCCTCTGTCGTTTTCAAATGCCTCCACCTTTCTCTATGATTTCTTATCCTTTTTGATCTATTATTGTTGTTTCAGAAATTCACGTGAAATTCTTCTAGGTTTCCTGCACTTAGAATACATCCATTTATTGTTTTTGTTGATGTCATAAATCTCCATCAAACTGGAGGTCTCCATCAACTGAGATTAGTCTCTTCCATGATAGTGATTGTGGCTTTTGGTATCACTTGCCAATGGATTCCAGCATCCGAGAATTGCTGTTGTCACTTTTGATCAAGTGTACTACTGCAATACTTAACAGAAGGTAACATAATATGCCAAGTATTACAATGGCTAACCAAATGTCTCATTCTTCGGGAGCGATGTCACTACCGGTGATGATTTGATGGAAACATGCATTTTCACTATCACTCTCAATTGTTGATGAAAACGTTAAGGCTTGTACCATGTGTTGAACTTCTTGTTTAGCTTCCTCAAGCATGCAAGGACAGTGCGTACGAAGTCCTTCCAGTTCTTCAATGGAGTCAAAGAAGTTCTTACCAAGTGGGATTGATTCTCTTGAGAGGTAGAACGCTTGTAGTCGAAGATGTGAGAGCGTTCGTATGAGCCATTGATTGGGCTCCACCAGTATCTTCCTGCCATTTGATGTCCTTTAGATTGAACCACCAACTCAATTTCATGCCAAGCAAAGTTGAGGCTGTAAGGTCAGTTTTATTTCTATCGTTATTGACCCTAGCAGCAGTCAAGTACACCTCCAAACTTGTCAACCAGATCCAAACCGTCGGTTATTTTTATTTTGTAGGATCAAGCGACCCAAGAAGTGCCAGTTAAATTTGAGGTTACTCATGATTCAGTTCTTCCTCTTGAGCACTACTTCCTACACGCATGCATTTAGAAGCTCCTCCATCACCTCGGCAAGTTGTTGGAGCAGATGGTTCTTGACACTCTTGAGTCCTGATACCTTATGGTACAGGTCAGAATTACTGCAAGCCTGTGGGCTGATTCCTCATCACATTAAGCCAGGTTTTGTCTCAATGGATGACAGTGGATTTGAGGGGTTCAATGATTCTGGGGGTCCATTTTTGGATTGGCCATCAGAGTCGTCAAAACTGTGCAATTTGCCATAAAGTTTCTCTGGAAAACCCAGAGAATGTCGTAGATTGTTTACCCCTTATCCTCCATCATTGAAATGTTTTCCAGTTTATTGCTTCTTGTTGTTGGGTGTGAATTATCCTTCAAACATAATCACAACAATGTCTGCAGCCTTCTGGAAAACGCAGATGATCTGAAGACTTGTGCGAGGTTGTCACTAAGGAGTAAAGTCGTCGGTTGATCCTCAAATACTGCTATGCTATAATACCAATGTGTTACGCTGAGCAAGCGTATGTGGTTCACAGATAGAATTTGTGGAGCAAAAGACAATATGAGGAATTGGAAAAACTTGATTACTTGAAATTTGTGTACTTGGATGACAAGTTTCATAAAAATCGACCTTTTTTTTGTGTGACAGAATTCAGAACGAGGTGCACCTGGGATCTTGAAAGCTTGAGCCGAGTGGTACATGTGATGCCATGTTGTAAGAGGTTGCTTTGAGAAACTAGTCTAAGAAGCTAGAGGCTCTCAAGAATGTTGAGGTTTATCTTTACAAAATTCCAGCACCATCAAGAAGACAACCAAATGGTAAAAAAATTTATACATCTTGTGGTGATATTTCTTAGAAGTAGGCAAACCTATGAGAACCTTCTAGGACGGAGAACTTTTTCGAACAGTTGGCCAGAATGCCTTCGGCTGAACGGTGTGAGAATCCGGAGGTCATTGTGTGGTGGGCCATGAATGTAAGGACAGATATACGGCAATTGAATAGCATCAAAAGATCAACTTGGTTTGCCATGGTTCTGTTGACACTTATTGAAAGCGGTCGAACCTTTCATAATCTTTTGGAACGGAACACCGGAGCTGGGATAGGTGGAAGATATACCCTCGGCTAAATGGCATATAAATCTGGTGGTCCATGCACTGTGGGCCATGAATGTAAGGACAAAAAAACCCCAAAACAGAGTTTAGGATCTTGTGTACATCAAGGACGTAACACTTTCCTCCCTGTTAGCTATGACTTCCCACTGAGTCACAAGGAGGACTGCCGAGTCGCTCCAGAAGATAATCTGCCGGAAGTCAGTAGTACAAGTTGTTACTGAAGGTCTTCGTCAAAATCATGGCTTGAATTCCGCGACTCAGGCGTACAGTTTGTTGGTCAGGGACTTTGACAAAATCATGACTGCAGGTCCGTGGACAGGTTACAAACCCTGTCAATCCCCACGATCAAACTCCACGCAAAGGTGACCGAGGTGTGTCCAAACAGTGCAGGGGATCCCTCCATCACGTGCAAAGGGATCTGTGCCTCCGGAAGGGTGCTTCGCACGTGAATGGAGGCGCCACGGCATGTACACACCATGGAGGCGTTAGGCATTTCCGTGGTGGGCGAGGCCTGCACTTTGGAAAGCATGATTTGGGCTACGCTTGGCCAAATCACGCACGGTTTGGTGCGTTGGAAAGTTCATGACTAGCCCTGTAAGTTTTTAGATCATGTCCATTTAAAAAAAACAAACGCAAAATTCTGTTGTTCCCTTTGCAAGTCTGACTGCCTCTAAATTCCTGCTCACATGGTATGAGGCGACCAGAAAGCTCACACTCAGTCTCAGATCCGCCCAAAAGGAAGAAGTGATCCACAAGAGAAGGTCAATCACATTGGAACTTCCACCACACAGTTTCTGACATCATTGAGTAGAGGCAGTGGAAGGCGCTGCTCTAGGGCACTAGTGTTTGCACAGCTTCGTAGGTTGGGGGTACCGGAGGTAGCACGTTTGGCAGTCACCACCATGATGGTGAAACTCCATGAGGAGGCTACTCCCTGTACAAGGCTGCTGGTGTCAGCTGTGAAAAAGTAGCTGTTTTCACAAGAGGCGAGTGAGAGGTCACAGAGATTTCAGGAAGACACCGACTGCTGGGACGTTGGGGGACGCCAATGCGGGCTAGATACCCGCAGCTGCAATCGAGGCAATGTTGCAGACTGTGCAAATGAGAGGCTATCAACAGCCACCAGAATGATAGGTTGTTTGCGAACCACTGGCGCCGTTTGTACTACAATCACGAGCACAAACAGTGCGCCATGGAGAGTCCCGCGGTCGACCTCGAAGGTGAGTAGATCCATGATGGGTCCACGGATCGTGTGAGGTGAGGGATTTGTCCTCACTGCTCTCATACCAGCGAATAGTCTTGGATGTGCTGGCTAGGTGTGTGAAGGACATGCGAAAGAGTGGCGATGCTCCCATAAACACGTACACCATGGACATAACGTTTTCACTCAGAGAATAACCTAATCAGAGTTGGCAGAGGGCAGTGAGTGTCTAAAGACTGGTAGGCGTGCATCTCGCTTGTCCATCACGCAAGGCGAGGCCACATTGCGTCAGGTCCCACACTTAGGTTCTCCACTTGTAGTGTTGCGAGTGGTGACCGCGGCACAAAGGCCTTAGGCCTAAGTGTTCACACAGATCACACACAGGTGCATCTAGTGTACCCTATCGGGCACGATCTGGTCACTTGCAAGTTCCACATCGCTAATGATGCAGCAGGTGATCTTATGGTCGTCAAGCCCAGTGCTGAGACATGTGCACTTGCCACTCAGAGCTCTCCCTTGATGGTGCCTGATTCGAACACACTGAGGGAGGATCTCATATCAAAGGACGCAAATGCCTGGCACACTACCTGTGAGAATGAGCTTCGTACCATCTGAGAGCACGGAGTTTACAAGCTAGTCGACCTTCCACCCGGGAGGAAGGCTATTCAGGCCAAGTGGATCTTTCGCAAGAAAGTGAAGCCGGATGGCCTTGAACGCCACAAGGCTCATTTGGTTTTCAAGGGGTATTCCCACAACAAAGGCATCAATTACACTGACAGCTTTCCGCCCTGTCGGTTGCATGACATCAGCTCGTGCTTTGTTTGGTGTGGTGGCTCAGCATGACTGGGAACTGCACCAGATGGATGTGAACAATGTGTTCCTCCATGGCTCTCTGGATGAGGTAATCTACGTGGCCCAGCCACCAGGCTTTGAGGAAAGTGACAAGGTCTGGAGCTTGCGCAAGTACTCGTACGGCCTCAAGCAGTCTCCTCGGTGCTGGAAGCAGGAGACAAGAGGCACCCTGACTCAGGCGAGATCTGTACAGAGGGAGACAGGTCCCTCTCTTTTTATCCCAAAGTCACCTCAGCGGTTCATTGCCATCCTAGTCTATGTGGAAGACCTCCTAATCACGTCTCGCTCTATGGAGGCTGTGAAGGAGGCCAAGGCGGTCCTCCAGATTGCCTACAGGATGAAGGACCTTGGTCCTGCAGTTGTGTCTCTTGGCATGGAGATCATGTGAGACCGTAGACGTCGTACACTCCTACTGCATCAGGCCCGATACACGCGTGTGGTGGGGGAGAGTTTCAATGATCTCCTTGACAAAGTGCCCATAACCTCCACACCTCTCACACCTGACGGCCATGATGCCTTAAAGGTGGATGGCCCTACATAGTTGGAGGAGACAGTGGATGTGACCTTGTACCTCCATCTTATTGGATCTCTGATGTCCCTGGCCACTACCACACGCCCCGACGTCACCTTTGCCGTCAACCTCCTTGCACACTTTTCATAGGCTCTATGAGCTAGAGCCCTTCATGTGGCTGTATGAGTGGTGCGGTATGTGGTTTCCACACTGTACCTCAGACTCTGTTTTTGCCAATAGTGTTCGTTAGTTCTTGATGGCTACACTGATAGCGACTGGACCTGGAGTCCAGACAGATGGAGTCGCACCTGCTACGTGTTCCTGCTCGGTGGTACCAATGTGTCTTGGTACAACGTGAAGCAAGGCTGCATTGTACATATCTCGTCAAAGGCAGAGTACGTTGCTTTGGATGCAGGGGCTGCTGAGGCAGTCTGGCTGCAGCGCCTGTTCCTTGAGTTGGTTCAATCAGTGCCCACCAATGTGATGTGTTGAGACAACCAGAGCGCTCTTTCCATTGCATATAACTCTGGTGTTTTTTGTGCTCGCCCCAAGCACATTGCAATTGAGCACCATTTTGTGCGCAATCTGGTGGAGCGACACGTGATCTCCGTCATACGGGTCGGCATTGACATGCAACGTACTGGTTTCCTGACAAAGGCACTGGCTCGTGGAATGTTTCTGGTGGCCAATCGTTCTTTCAGGCTTCGCCCCTTGCCTGAGAGTGGTTGAGTGTGGGGTGTGCTTGTGTTACGTCTGTCTTTGCACTCCTTGTCGCACTAGTACCAATTCTGCACAAACATGGACATGTGTACCATCGAGTCATGGGAGAGTGTTGGGATTTGTGACATTCCCGTCAAGCTGTACAGTTTACTATGACTTTTTGGCCGTGTCCATGCCTGTGGAGATCCCTGATGTGGACCCAGGAGGCACCGGCGCGTCGGCAGGTGGTGGACCACCCACACGGAGCTCGCCGACGACTGCCCCAACGTCCTGGATGCTATCTCACACCTCCTATAGTTTTCTGCAGCCTGTAGGATTTTATCGGTGGACAGGTTCTGGGCCTGATTTGTATGTCTTGCATTGTGTTTCCACCATTCCATGCTAGATTCATGCATGTGAACAGTCATAGCGTCCGGCTTGAGATCTTGCACGTTCAGGTTCAGATGGCGTAGCGTTCTGATTTGTCTGTGCAGAGTTACAGCCAAAACAATATTTTTGGGCCGGTTTTAAGACAGACCTTGCACTGCCACATGGAACACCCGCCGTGCGTCGCGGCAGGTATTTATGCTGTGGACCTGTCATTTGTTTACTCTATGTGCTATTGAAGCATTATGACACTCTGACTTGTGTCTCCTAGCCAGACCCTTGCCGTTGTGTGTACGACCTGTGACTATTGTCACCGTCTGTCCTGGCACTGATGCCTAGACAGTGGCTGTGNTCTGATTTGTCTGTGCAGAGTTACAGCCAAAACAATATTTTTGGGCCGGTTTTAAGACAGACCTTGCACTGCCACATGGAACACCCGCCGTGCGTCGCGGCAGGTATTTATGCTGTGGACCTGTCATTTGTTTACTCTATGTGCTATTGAAGCATTATGACACTCTGACTTGTGTCTCCTAGCCAGACCCTTGCCGTTGTGTGTACGACCTGTGACTGTTGTCACCGTCTGTCGTGGCACTGACGCCTAGACAGTGGCTGAGTTGCTAGGAAGCTTCTACACATCTTCTCACCCAAGCTCGTTGCTTTGCACTGCTGCCCCCTTTAGCTACTCTTAGACTTGTGAGAGGAGAACTGCGCGTTGAGGAGTTAGCGCCAGAAAGGCAGACATAAATAGAGAATGAGTGATTAGCCATTGAGAATGAATGGAACTGAGAGACTCCTCACAGAACTAGACCTAGCTCAACTCTCTAGATCTTGTTACTCAAGTTACCAACCAATTTGGAAATTCTCTATTTTCTATGGGGCAAAATGACCATATACTCCTCGTTTCGTACAATAAGCGCCATCCGTCCCTCCGTCGGAAGGATAAGCCCCATCTGCCCCTTCGCCAGAACGATGAGCCACATCTGCCCCTCCAACAGAACGATAAGCCTCATCCGCCCCTCCGTTGGAATGATAAGCCCCATTCGCCCCTCTGCCAAAACGATAAGCCCCATTTGCCCCTGCCCCAGAACAATAAGCCCCATGTACCCCTAAAAAATGTCGAACTCTTTATGTGACGGCATGTTGTTCATTTTGTGTTGTAGAAGGGTGACCTGGTAATGTTGTTTCGCTTTTCAAAAGTTTTGCAGTTGATTTTGTGCATGCACATGTAATTCACATTCGCGCGTTACACAGTACCGTGTGACGGCGACAATATAGTTACCTATGTACTGAATAATTGTCGGTTGAACGCAGTTCTTCTACTATTTTTTTGGGAGTGTGTCGTCCTCCCCAACATTGTCATACTTCCATCGGGTTTCTGATATTCCACTGACCGAATATGTGCATAGCCGTTTATCAACGTCAACATTATCCTCATCAGCATCAAAACACCACCTGCATGAGCCTAGGAGAAGAGCTGGCAGGCATTCATGCACTGGCATCCATAGGTGTTGCCAAACCTAACACCTGTCTGGCCAGCTTAGCAAGTGGTAAGCGGGCCAATTAGACTGCGCCGATGAACGCTTGATAGTTTTCCGTCTTGCAAGTGCGACGGCACTCCATGAAGAGGGGCTGTTGCCATGCTTGTGTTACATCCTTGCAACCGCTGCTTGCCATGGACATGCGAAAGGGTACGAGAAAGGATGGTCTCAAATCCGTTCTGCCAGTCGACAGAGATATGCATAAGGATACAAGACTCTGTGCTCAAAGGAATGTATCGGTGGACATGTCCTGCATCCTACGTGTCAACCCATCCTCCACTCGTCCAACTAGGGGACGCGATGTTTTGGCAGGGTCCCGCTAAGCTCGATCCAGTCTCTAACATTCTCGCATTGTCGTCGTTGATGCCATCACCGCGGTCTCCAACCATGCCGCTGCTGCAACTGCGTCCCACGTGAGCTCGGGATGGTGGACCACTTCGCAGAGCACACACGGAAGCCTAATCAAGAGGGTACATGGGATGTATAGGTTGCCATTTTGTGTACAAGATATCCGCTGTTTTGGATGGGTTCCCAATTACACGCTTGGCGTCTTTCCACGCGACCAAGTTCCCATGAGAACGATCCGTCCCCCGCTCAGGATCCGGCACCGCGGTGGTACCCCGATAACCCACCTCTGAACGACACAACAGGCGCATTTCATGATGTCATGTATTGGTTGGAGAGGGATTGGAACGACGATAGGTGGTCTCGGCGGTTGGACGAGTGGGACGCCCTCCCACATAACCAACCCCCTGATGAACCAACATGTGGTCCCGATCCTTGGATGTGTAGGAAGCTGGACCGGTTAGGTTTTGCATGGGGCGCCGTCGCGTCCGGTCCTTGCCACGTGGCCACCTCAGCAATTCTTACCTTGTATCCCGGGTGTTCACGGTCTCTGCTGTGCTTGTGAAGAAGATAACCGAGTGGTTACACGTACACGTACACTTTTGTAATCCTACTGTTGACAAAATTCTTTTGTTTCATGTTATGCGCTTCAATTGACAGGAGATTCCAACGACAAACCATGTCACAACCCCAAGAAACTGAAGGAGATGTCAAAGGAGCCAAAGGAGGGCACGTTTTTGATACCATGGATGCGGCTCGTGCGTTTGTGGAGGATTATGCGGTGGACAACAGCTTTGGTCTCAAGTGAGCCTGTAAGAATCCACGTTACAAGCGCGGAAGCCAAGAACAAGGGGTGTGCCTGGCTCATTCGCGCCCGTGTGACGAGCAAGTTTGGACACGTGACCATGTCCCACTACGCCAAGGGACACAAGTCTGTCCCTAGCCTTGGTCGCGGCAATCCTGCGCAGAAGAAGGAGTGGGTGGCCTGCAAAATCTTGGAGGTTCTGCAGCGTCATCCGACAGCATTAATTGTAACCCTGTGGCAAGTTCTGCAGAAAAGGACCGGCAAGAACATGTCAAAAACACGATGTACTGTGCAAAGACAGGGGCCCAAGAAAATTTGATGGGGAAAATGACAGACGTGTGGAGCCTGTTTCCCTCCTACCTCGAAGAGGTAGGTTCCAACCTTTCCTTTCCTTTTGCTTGCAGAGTGGTTGTATCCCTTGCTATACTTCTATTCACACGTCCATGTCCACGTGTCAGGTGCAGCTAAAATGCGTGGACCCAGGTACACACGTTGTGGCGCACAAAGACAAAAACAATACCTTCCTCTGGGCTTTTGTAGCTCCAGGAGCCTCCAGGATTGGATTTCAGCACAGTCGGCGGGTTGTGACCATGGATGCAACGTTCCTGAAAAACAGTCACAAGCAGGTTATGTTGCTTGCCCAGTTCTTTGATGCCAACGACCATGCAATTCCGATGGCGTGGGCACTTGCGGCGATGAAGGATGAGAAGGTGTGGAAGTTTTTTTGTGCATAGCTAGCACTCGCGTATTGCACTGCTGCACAAGCCGGAACTGGAATCATTATGGATAGGGAGAAGGGGTTGGAGAAAGCAGTCGTGAAGAACATACTGCCAGTCGAACCCCGGGACCACGACGTCGGAAGGGTCGCCCACGCAGCGGACGGAAAGACCGGGAGACGTGGCGGAAGAAGAACTTAATTTGCCCACGCTGTGGGCAAAAGGGGCATACCAAGACCTGGTGCGAAAACCCGCCTGCACCAAGCCCTGCACAGGCTGCAATAGAGTATGATGGAGGTCTGGCTGGAGCTGTAGCCCAGGCTGCAACCGCCCTGAAGGCACGTGCTAATGCCTCCATGAGTGTGGATCCACCACTTGCAGAGTATGCCAGTGGTGACATGGAGTACGACCACGAGGCTCCGCCTCGGGATGACCCAGATGATGAGGATAATGGTTTTGAAGGTGATGAATCTGGTGCATACTCCCCTCCTGTTGGTGATGGTGGTGAGACGGTGACACAAGATGAGCACGCCAATCAGTTGGATGAGAAGGAGAGGCAGTGGCAAGAGACGTACGAAGAAGAGCATGAGGAGGCAGAGTGAGGTGAGCCTATTCATACATTGTGTTATTCATACTCATATTCATACTCTTATTTCAATGCCTTTTCTTCCCTTGCCTTGGTCAAATAATGGATGGGTTTGGTTTGTTTTGTGCAGGATGGACCATGCTTGACCCTGGGATTGAGCAGACCATCCGTTCCAGCGGCTCAGACTTCACAAGAAAGGGGGGATTTCGGGTTAGGCAGCGGGTTAGGGTTAGGCTGAATGGGAAAAGTGCATCACATGTGCTGAGGGGGGCCAGTGGTGTGTTCATTTCAAGATGGTGTGGCCGTGAAGATTCGGACAGTGAGACTGACACATTCTACGACAATGAGCACTGTCAGCCACTGGAGCACATGCGTATTTTTTCTGACATTATCCATTTCCTACGAGGGTTAAGTCGAGACATGTTCAAGGATATCACGTAGGGTTAAATAGCCCAGATACCCATAAAACACGAAGTGTGACTCTCATCCGCCCGTTGTTCGGAACAAAAGTAACGATCTGCCCGTCGCTCGGAAGAAAAGCAACCAGCCGCCCGTCACTGTACAGGAAAGTAACCAACCACCCGTGGTACTTTCGCTTATCAAGGAGTACCGACACCTGCATTTTATGCGTTGCATCATGGGCACGATGTTACTTTTTACCCTGTGAATTTGATTTTCGCCTTTTATTTCCGCAGTCCGTACAATGAGACGCTGCATGCCCTTCAATGCGACTGTAAATGTGTCTACATATATTCACATAAACTTGGTTTGCTGTTCATCCAGGTCGCGTAGGAAGGGGTACTTGATTTTCCATAAGATTATAGGTCGTCCGCTGCCTTCTACGTTGGTTCTCCTTTGCCATGCTGACGTTGCGTACACTCTTAAACAATAAGTCGTATGAAACACCGCCTGCATGCCCAGATGCCCGCCTGGCTGCCGAACCTGCACGTGCGCAAATGGAGGGGCACCAATGACCTGTGACCCTTGTCGCACGTGTGTAGTGCACGCGGCTTGGTTGCAAAACCTGTCCATGTATGCTGGCATGCGGATGGTCCTTCACATGCGTTGGCACAACTGAGAGTGAGCGTGAGCATGGACGGGGGGTTAGCGACACCCCCCCCCCAGTGTGTTATTTCAGCCTGTGCAGCGCCGAGGTGCAGCTATGCAAGGGTTTCGTGTGTTCGCGGCAAAGCGACAACATGGCGCTCTCTCTCCTCATCAAGCGAGGTGAGTTCATGTGCAAGGTACGTCAGGAGTATATTGTGTTGAGAAAATGCCAATGTACCCATTCTTTGCGCCATGGCGCCCCAGACCCGGGGCAGTGCCCGGAGGGCGGAGGCATCTGCCTCCACCAGTCCGGTCCGCGCAGATCCCACACAGCCGCCCCGTCGCACACGGATCTCATGTGCCCAGGCATTGCATCCTATGACTGCTGTGCTCTCACAATCGCGCGGCCCTCTGACACGAGGATGGGCGGTCTCCACCGGCCAGGGGGGCTTGCTCGTGGCGGCTAAGTTTCGCGTGCCACGGCAGGTACCTCCCCGTCATGTGGCCTCGCCGGCAACAGCCGCCATAACTCTGTCCGGTTCTTCAGACCCAAGGCGGCGTAACCTTCAATGGCCGAACCCACCGACGGCTGCGGGGTGGCGCCCCACAGGCGTGGGTGTGGCCCCGCCGGTTGCACTTCCCGATGACCCGACGGCTGCTGCGCGTCCCGCTGCACGTCCTGCACCACCACGAGCTGCACGACCTGCGGCACCATCTGCAGCACCACCCGCTGCCTCTCCCGCTGCAGCACCCGCTGCTGTACCCACTACTGTACCCGCTTCTGCACCCGCTGCACCACCCGCTGCACCACCCGCTGCACCATCCGCTGCACCACTCGCTGCACCACCCGCTGCACCACCCGCTGCACGATTTGTGGCCCGACCCAGTACAGCACCCGCTGCACTACCTGCGGGACGACCTGCGGTACGGCCCGCCGCACGACCACCTCAGCAACGCGCCTATCGCCCTGTGGAGGATGGTCTTCCGCCAGCGCCTCCTCCAGCGCTGCCGCAGTTCACGGCACACCACGATTTCATCCGTCAATCAGGTGCCGAGGAAGAAGTCTTCTTCTGGCTGAACAGAGACCGTGATTAGGAGGAATGGGAAAGACGTTTCGACGAAGAGGCCGCCAAGAGCATGCGGTTTTTTCGAATGGAGCCACGCTCCCCGGAGCAGACCGAGGCTCCTCCTTACACACAATCGTGGATAAGGCACCGTGTCATTTGTCCTAGTGCCTCCACTGGTAATTTGTGTGTCCCGGGATTTACTTGGTTCACTGTCGTCTTGTATTGCATGCCTGCTCTGGCCCTTCTGTAGGGCATATAGTTGTCTTTGTGTACCCAGTGTTTGCATAACATCGTTTTCACATCTTGTTCTTCGACAGCTTCCGGCCCACTCCCGACTGACGACTATGCTTTGCGTTCTGCCCATCGTCTCCTATTGCAGCCACGTCCAAGAGCTTGCCCAATTCTACGACGAAGAAAAGGAAGGCAGATGGTGATGACATTGTGGAGGGCAAGAAGTTTCGCAACATGGCGGCCTGTAGAGCGGCCATAGAAGACTACGCGGTGGCGAACCGCTTTGGGCTTCAGTGGGTGCGGAGCGAGCCCGGACGGATCGACGTGCGCTACGTGGAGGCCGTCAGACGTGGATGCACTTGGCACGTACGCGCAGTTGTCTCTTCCAAGCTTGGGGCGGTGAAGCTGTCCCACGTGACAGAGGGCCACTGTTGCACCCCGACTATTGGCCGCGGGAGCCCCGCCCGTACCACACGTTGGATTGCCCCGCACATCTCGCAGCAAATGGCGCGGGATCCGACAACGCCTCCTGCCACGCTCAGGGCCATCATCAAGGAGGCATCGGGTATTCAAGTGGCCAATAGTACTCTGTACCATGCTAGAACAATGGCCCAGGCCTACCACATGGGTCACACAAAGGCGAAATCCTGGGCCATGTTTCCAGCCTTGTGTCAGGAGGTACGTCCCGCCACGTACGTGGCATGGTTTGTCACGTTGTCCGTCATCTTTGTACTCATTTTCCAGTTCATAGTTGTGACACCGTCGTTATGTGTCCATGCAGCTCAAACGTGTTGACCCGGCAACGCATGCTGTGGCGGAGCAGGACGCACAAAACAAGTTCAAGTGGGCCTTTGTGGCCCCTGGCGCCACCCGTCTTGGCTGGGAGTATAGCAGGAGAATCATGACAATGGATGGAACGTTTTTGAAGAACGGCCACAAACAGGTCATGTTGGTCGCGCAGTTTTTTTATGCAAATGACCATGCATGCCCGATGGCGTGGGCTCTGGTCTCCAGTGAGAACGACGAGACATGGATGTGGTTTNTTTTGAAGAACGGCCACAAACAGGTCATGTTGGTCGCGCAGTTTTTTTATGCAAACGACCACGCATGCCCGATGGCGTGGGCTCTGGTCTCCAGTGAGAACGACGAGACATGGATGTGGTTTTGCGAGCACCTGGCTCGAGCTTACCCCTCCGCTTCTAATGCAGGCGCAGTCATTGTGTCGGACCGTGAAGCTGGACTGGCGAAAGCGATTGCAAGACATTTGCCGGGCGCAACACACACTTACTGTGCATGGCACCTCCGCAGAAACGTTCAAGAGAAGTACGGCAAGAAGGCGGCATACTGGGCATACAAGTGCGCGCAGGCACTGACACACGAGCAGTTTCACCGGGCAGCACGTCATCTGCGGGCACTGAGCGAACGAGCTGCGGACTACCTCATCCCAGGCCGGGACGGAAACGGTGGCATACCATTGCAGAAATGGACGTCGTACATGTGCCCCGTGCCTCGCGGGGGGCACATTACCAGCAATGCGTCAGAGTCGCTGAACGCTCGTCTGAAGAGCCTGCGCAAGTTGTTCCCGTTCTACTGCTTCCTGCAGGTGTACTACTTTGTGCAGGGAATCATGGCGCAGTGTCGCGAGCAGATAGCCAAGTGCAGCAAGCTTCTTGCCCCGGCTCCCGCAAAACGCCTGCTTCACAGCTCCGCAGTTGCACGTGACTACGATGTGGTCATGGAGGGGCCGTCGTCGGCAATGGTTCGTGGCCCCACTCATGTGCTCCGGCACGTGAACCTGGCCATGGGAACCTGTGACTGTCGTCGGTGGCGGGAGTTTGGCCAGCCATGCCAGCATGCTTGTGCGCTCATAATGGAGGTGGGTGTGGACCCGACTGCGCACGTCAGCCGCGGACAGTCAGTGCTGTATTGGAGCCTCATGTACGAAAACCCTATGCCCACACTGAGTCCAGCCGGACTGAACCAACCTTCGCCGCCAGGCTGGGGCCAGCCAGGTCCGCGGCGTGGCCGCGGTCATCCGAGGAGCGCTCGCATGGAGCGTGCACCGCTGCGGAAACGCAACTTCATCTGCCCGAGGTGTGGCCACAAGGGGCACACGAAAAAGAGCTGTCCAAACCCACCTGCACCACGGCCTCACGAAGCGGCTGCTGGACTACGAGCAGAGAGAGAGGCAGCAGCAGGGACTGTAGGTGCTCCTGCTGCGAGAGAGGGAGGGGCAGGGCGCAACGAAGGGGCAGCTACGGACGACAGTGACGCGTCCGACTATGACCCGGAGGGTGAACCCAGGGGGTCGTCGACGGACGATGAGGTTGGTGAGGCAGCCGTAGATGACTTCGACGACAACTTGTCCGACAGTGGCAGTGACGACTCCCTGGGGTATGCGGCGGAGCCTGAGACCGGACTGCTGACACAGGAACAGCACGACGCTGAAAGTGCCAGGTTCATGGAGGAGCATGGAAAAATGGAGGAACATGGAGAGGAAGACGCAGGAGAAGAGGGGGATGAAGACGAGGCTGATGATGAAGGTGAGTAGGACGTCCGGCACGACGACATAAGAGGCTTGGATGCTCTCGGAATCTAAGGTGAGACATTGAAGTATTGTTGTCTGCATTGTGTTCTGCAACTCTGCAAGTCATGTATACACGGACATGCATTTCATAACTACAATTTCATGTCTCTGTGCAGGGGTGCAGGGAAGCATGCCATGAACTCAGACCAAGCGTGGAAGGAAGAACAAGTCTGACGAAGCCTTGGCTGACACTCTGCTCTGCTTGGCCAGTGTGCTGCCTACGTCTGAGCTGAACAATGTTGTATGCTTGTGTCAGTTGTCTCTGTCATGTTTAGGCTAGTGCTTTCACATCGTGTTTCAACATCCATCCCCAATCCATGTAGTCGTACTGGCCGTTTAGGAAGTGTGATTAAACTCAAGGTACCGGTGTTGCATTACGTAATAATGAACACAGTTGATTAAGACTACTTTCACAGACGAGCCACAATGACGTGTGCAATGTACAAAAGCGAGATGACAGTCATTTGTATAACTCTCTTTCATTGTCCTTGTTTCAACATGGATTGCACGGTATTCCCGGGAGCAGTACCTCTTCTGACTTCTTTTCTTTGTGGAGCTAGTACTTGTTACTTGCTGTCGAGGTTGGACACGGAATGGAGGCGTCTACAGGTCCATGTGTACTACAGCACGTGCCCAGAACCATTT
>SZWC01001533.1:0-11075 GCA_023375785.1 Penium margaritaceum
TGGAGGGCGAGAAAATCTCTGACTCCAAGTGGATGTTCCGGAAGAAGCTCACAAAGGAGGGGAAGGTGGAGCGGTACAAGGCGCGGCTGGTGGCAAAAGGATTTGCCCAGAGAAAAGGGGAGCACTATGACGAGACCTTTGCACCAGTTGCCAAGTCTGCCTCCATCGGTACAATCCTCTCGGTGGCAGCGGCACGCCACTACAAAATCCACCGATTTGACGTGAAAACCGCGTTCCTCAATGGCGACCTGGACAAGGAAGTCTACGTGGAGGTGCCAGAGGGGGTGGATGCGCCGCAAGGGAAGGTGTGCCGGCTTCGCAGGGTGCTCTATGGACTGAAGCAAGCTCCACACATGTGGTACCTCAAGATGGATAGTTTCATGGGTGAGCTTGGCTTCAAGGGCTGCGAGGCCGGTGTGTACGTACGTAATCAGCCAGGACTCCACCAAATTGTCGTCCTCTACGTGGATGACCTCATCCTTGTGTCTTCGGATGAGGGGGAGCTCAAGAGCCTGAAGCAACAGCATGGCGGCCGGTTCAAGATGACAGACATGGGCGAGCTTGAGTACTACCTTGGCATCGCCATCAAGAGGGACCGCAAAGCACGCACGCTGGAGATGGTCCAATAAATATATGTGCAAGAGGTGCTCCGCCGCTACAACATGGAGGAGTGCAACCCCATCGTCACACCTATGACAATGACATGTGAGCTGAGCTTGAGCATGGGCCCAGGCACGGAGGACGAGAAGGCGGAGATGGCTGGAGTACCGTACCAGTCCACAGTTGGCAGCATAATGTATGTCATGGTGGCGACGCGGCCTGACCTTGCCTTACCTGAAGGACATGTGAGCCGCTATGTCGCTGATCCGGGGTTGCTACATTGGCAAGCGGTGAAGAGAATCCTCCACTGCTTGAAGACAACGACACATTCGCGACTTGTGTTTGGAGCGGGAGCGCGGACTGACTCCTTCGAGTTGGTTGGCTACTCTGATGCTGATTAGGTAGGTGACGTTGATGACCGCAAGTCAACATCAGGCTATATTTTTGTGCTTGGTGGTGCAGCGGTGTCTTGGGCAAGCCGGAAGCAAGACAACGTGGCTCTATCTAGAACTGAGGCGAAGTACATTGCGCTCGCGGAAGCCGCAAAGTAGGCACTATGGTTGCGGCGATTGCTCAAGGAGATTGGGCTGCCGCCAAACAAGCCAACAGCACTCAATGTTGACAGCATGAGTGCCATCAGCCTGACCAAGAACCCTGTGCTACACCGAAGGACCAAGCACATAGAGATCCGGTATCACTTTGCACGAGACCTTGTTGCAAAAGGTGATGTGGTGCTTGTGCATTGCGGCACAAAGCACATGCTTGCTGATGCCATGACAAAGGTGCAACCCATGGACAGGCATGATGCTACTTGTATGGAGCTTGGGCTTTCCCGAGCCTCTTGAATTGCACGCTGAGCATGGACAACTGCCATGGGTGACGCGCAAGGGGGAGATTGTTGGAATGATGCTCCTCACCATGGCAGGAGTCACTCCAAAAAAGGAACACCAAAAAGACAAGCCTTAGTGGCTTAGTGGTTAATGGTGTCCACCTCTAGAGGCAGGGGCCCGGGTTCAAGTCCCACAAGAGGAAATTATGCCCTGCCTCAAGGGAGGTGGATAATATATGCCTGGAAGCTAGATCAACCTCTAGAGTTCCTCTTTAAGATTCTAGAAGGCCAGGTGAGGGTCCAGGAAGGTGGTACACATTCTAGAAGGGGGGACTTGTCCTACAAGGCATCTAGAGCTGTCTTGGTCTTCTGGACACCTTCCCTCCTACTAGAAGCAAGCTGAGGAATATAGGAAGGGGCAGAAGCTTCTAGAGGATGGAAGGGATGCATTCCTAGGTGAGAAAAGGACAGCCTGCCAAGGAGCACTCTAGAAGCCATAGAATCTGCTAGGAAGCTCCAACTCTGGCATGCTTTGGTGTTCTAAAAAGCTTAGATCAGTGGCTATAAAATACCACTGCTTGTGAGCCTTGATCAAGTGTTAATTCCCATCCAATTGATGCCAAAACTATTGCCTCACTCTCCGACCAGATTTTGCCATCCTTGGAACCAGTTGCCTCCACAGTTTCAGTCTCTCCAAAAACAGTTGGTGGTCTGAAACAGCCACTACTAGGGACCCTCCAGGGTGCACACTCACCCTCTGGCCAACACGTGTTACTACAGATTGAAGGTCGTTGTACTTGCTAGTTGAGAACTGATATTCGCGGACCATTGTTTCCCTCCTCTGGCCGTTTGTGACTCGTGTTATGGTTGGTGAACATTGACCACACATAAAATAAATCTTTGGTCATGGTCAGTGACATATGCCTATTTTGGTTGTTTTGTGTGCATAGTAGCCACACCGTGCCACTACGTATTGAAGTTATTTGTCCTTTCTAGTCCATGCATACGGTTCCCAGCCCATTGTCTCTCCCTCTGACCAGTCGTGACTCGTGTTATGGGTTGTCAATGTTGACCACACATAGTGGACTTCTTCCGTCATAGTGAGTGACGTATTCATGATCTGGTTGGACACTGTGCACACTAGCTACACCGTGCCACTACTTGTTGAAGGTCTTTGTACTTTCTAATTGATAACTAGTGTTCCCAGCCCACTGTTTCCCCCTCTGACCATTTGTGTCTCGTGTGATGAGTTTTCAACGTTGACCATAGACCGTGAAATTATTTGGTCATGGTTAGTGACATATGCCTATTTTGGTTTTTCACTGAACGTGGTCACCACGCCGTGTCACTACGTATTGAAGGTCTTTGTACTTTTTAGTTGATATCTAGTGTTCCCAAACCATTGTTACCACCCTCTGCATATCAGTGACTCTTGCTGTGAGTTGTCAAGGTTGACCACATAAAGTGGAATTCGTTGGTCATGGTCCATGACATATGCATACTTTGGTTGGTCAATGTGCATGGTAGGCACGCTGTGCCACTACATATTGAAGGTATTCGTACTTGCTAGTCCATAAGTAGTATTCACAAACCATTTTCATCCACCCTCACCATTTGTGACTCGTGCTATGAGTTGTCAGATTGTACCACACTTAGTGACTTTATCTGGTCATGGTCAGTGACATATGCCTACTTTGGTTGGTCATTGTGCATGTTATGCACATCATGCCACAACTTATTGAAGGTCCTTGTGCTTGCTAGTTGATACCTGGTGCTCCCAAACCATTGTCTCCCCCTCTGACCATGTGTGACTCCTATTATAAGTTGTCAACGCTGACCACACATAGCGGATTTCTTTGGTCAAAGGTGGTACATGTGCCTAATTTGGTCGTTCATTGTACATGGTAGCCACACCGTGCTTATATTGATTGAGGGTCGCTGTACTTGCTAGTTCATAACTGATATTCACATACCATTGTTTCCCCCTCTGACCGTTTGTGACTCGTGTTATGGTTGGTGAGTGTTGACCACCCATGTTGAAATTCTTTCATCATGGTCGGTGACATATGCCTAGTTTGGTTGTTTGGTGTGCATGGTAGCCATGCTGTGCCACTACGCATTGAAATTTTTTGTCCTTTCTAGTCGATACATAGGGTTCCCAAACCATCGTCTCTCCCTCTGACCATTTATGACTCGTGTTATGGGCGGTCAATGTTGACCATACATAGTGGACTTCTTCCGTCATAGTTTGTGACGTGTGCATCCTTTGGTTGGTCACTGTGCACGCTAGCCACATTGTGCCACTACTTGTTGAAAATATTTCTACTTGCTAGTTGATAGCTAGTGTTCCCAACCCATGGTTTCCCCCACTGACCATTTGTGACTCGTGTTGTGAGTTTTCATCGTTGATCATACACATTGAAATCCGTTTGGTCATGGATTGTGATATATGCCTACTTTTTGTTTGTCACTATATATGGTTACCACGCCGTGTGATTGCGTATCAAAGTCTTTGTGCTTTTTTGTTCACAGCTAGTGTTCCCAAACCATTGTTAGCTCCCTCTGGCTATGTGTGACTCGTGTTCTGAGTTGTCAATGTTGACAAGATGAAGTGAAATTCTTTGTTCATGGTCAGTGACATATGCATACATTGGTTGGTCACTGTGCATTGTAGCCACACTGTACAACTATACATTTAATACATTTGAACTTGCTAGTCGATAACTAGTATTCACAAACCATTATCTTCCACCCTAACCATTTGTGACTCGTGTTATGAGTTGTAGTATTTTACCACACTTAGTGACATTTTTTTGTCATGGTCGGTGACATATGCCTACTTTGGTTGGTCGTTGTGCATGGTATCAACACCGTGCCACGGTGTATTGAAGCTCCTTGTGCTTGCTATTTGATACTTGGTGTTCCCAAACCATTGTTTTCCCCTCTGACCATTTGTGACGGGTATTATGAGGTATCACCGTTGACCACACACAGCGGATTTCGTTGGTCAAAGGCAGTACATATGCCTACTTTGGCCGGTCATTGTGCATGGTAGCCACACCGTGCTACTACCAACTGAACGTCGTTGTACTTGCTAGTTGAGAACTGATATTCCCATGGCATTGTTTCCTCCCCTGACCGTTTGTGACTCGTGTTATGGTAGGTCAACATTTACCATCCATATTGAAATTCTCATAGCATTGTTTGGTTGTTTGGTGTGCATATTAGCCACACCATGCCACTACGTATTGAAGTTATTTGTCCTTTCTAGTCGATACATAGGGTTCCCAAACCATTGTCTCTCCCTCTGACCATTTGTGACTCGTGTTATGAGTTGTCAATGTTGACCACACACCGTGGACTTCTTCGGTCATAGTCAGTGACGTATGCATGCTTTGGTTGGTCACTGTGCATGCTACCCACACAGTGCCACTACTTGTTGAAAATCTTTCTACTTGCTAGTTGATAACTAGTATTCCCAACCCATGGTTTCCCCCACTGACCATTTGTGACTCGTGTTATGAGTTTTCAACGTTGACCACACACTGTGAAATCCATTTGGTCATGGTTAGTGACATATGCCTACTTTGGTTTGTCCCTGTACATGGTTACCACGCCGTGTCACAACGTATCGAATGTCTTTGTGCTTTCTAGTTGACAGACAGTGTTCCTAACCCGTTGTTAGCCCCTCTGAATATCTGTGACTTGTGTTGTGAGTTGTCAACATTGACCACATGAAGTGAATTCTGTTGGTCATGGTCAGTGACATATGCATACTTTGGATGGTCACTGTGCATTGTAACCACACTGTGCCACTACATAATGAAGGCATTTGTACTTGCCAGTCGAAAACTAGTAGTTTGAAACCATTATCTTCCACTCTCACCATTTGTGACTCGTGTTATGAGCTGTCAAAGTTTACCACACATGGTGACATTATTTGGTCATGGTCAGTGACATACCTTGGTTGGTCATCGTGCATGGAATCCACACCGTGCCACAATGTATTGAAGGTCATTGTGCTTGCTAGTTGATACGTTGTGTTCCCAAACAATTGTGTCCCCCTGTGACTCTTTGTGATACGTGTGATGAGTTGTCACATTGACCACACACGGCGGATTTCTCTCGTCAAAGGCACTACATATGCCTACTTCGGTTGGTCATTGTGCATGGTAGCCACACCGTGCTTGTACTGATTGAAGGGCGTTGTATTTTGTAGTTGATAAATGATATTCCCGGATCATAGTTTCCCCCTCTAACCGTTTGTGACTCGTGTTATGGTTGGTGAACGTTGACCACCCATATTGAAATTCTTTGGTCATGGTCAGTGACATATGCCTAGTTCGCTTGCTTGGTGTGCATAGTAGCCACACTGTGCCACTACATATTGAAGTTAGTTGTCCTTTATATTCCATGCATAGGGTTGCCAAACCATTGTCTCTCCCTCTGACCATTTGTGATTCGTGTTATGAGTTGTCAATATTGACCACGCATACTGGATTTCTTCGGTCGTAGTCAATGACGTATTCATCCTTTCCTTGGTCATTGTGCACGCTAGCCACACCGTGCCACTACTTGTTGAAGTTCTTCATACTTGCTAGTTGATAGCTAGTGTTCCCAGCCCATAGTTTCCCCCTCTGGCCATGTGTGACTCTTGTGATGACATTTCAATGTTGACCACACACCGTGAAATTCTTTAGTCATGGTTAGTAACATATGCCTGGTTTGCTTTGTCACAATAAGTGGTTACCAGGCCGTGTGACTACGTATTGAATGTCTTTGTACTTTCTAGTTGATGGCTAGTGTTCCCAAACCATTGTTACCCTCCTTCTGACTATCAGAGACTCGTGTTGTGAGTTGTCAACGCTGACCACATGAAGTGAAACTCGTTGGTCATGGTCAGTGACATATGCNGTGCACGCTAGCCACACCGTGCCACTACTTGTTGAAGTTCTTCATACTTGCTAGTTGATAGCTAGTGTTCCCAGCCCATAGTTTTCCCCTCTGACCATGTGTGACTCTTGTGATGACATTTCAACGTTGACCACACACCGTGAAATTCTTTAGTCATGGTTAGTAACATATGCCTGGTTTGCTTTGTCACAATAAGTGGTTACCAGGCCGTGTGACTACGTATTGAATGTCTTTGTACTTTCTAGTTGATGGCTAGTGTCCCCAAACCATTGTTACCCTCTTTCTGACTATCAGTGACTCGTGTTGTGAGTTGTCAACGCTGACCACATGAAGTGAAACTCGTTGGTCATGGTCAGTGACATATGCATACGTTCGTTGGTCACTGTGCATGGTAGCCACGCTGTGCCACTACATATTGAAGGTAATTGTACTTGCTAGTCGATAACTAGTATTCACAAACCATTATCTTCCACCCTGACCTATTGTGACTCGTGTTATGAGTTGTCAGAGGTTATCACACCTAGTAACAATATTTAATCATGGTCAGTGACATATGCCTACTTTGGTTGGTCATCGTGCATGGTATCCACATCGTGCCACAACGTATTGGAGGTCTTTGTGCTTGCTAGTTGATACCTGGTGTTTCCAAACAATTGTCTCCCCCTCTGACCATTTGTGACTCCTATTATGAGGTGTCAACGCTGACCACACACAGCGGATTTCTTTGGTCAAATGTAGTACATATGCCTACTTTGGTTGGTCATTGTGCATGGTAGCCACACCATGCTTATACTGATTGAAGGTCGCTGTACTTGCTAGTTGATAACTGATATTCACAGACCATTGTTTCCCCCTCTGCCCATTTGTGACTCGTGTTATGGTTGGTGAATCGTGACCACCCATATTGAAATTCTTTCATCATGGTCGGTGACATATGCCTCGTTTGACCGTTTGGTCTGCATAGTAGCCACACCGTGCCACTACACATTAAAGTTCTTTGTCCTTTTCTAGTCGATACATAGGGCTCCCAACCCATTGTCTCTCGCTCTGACCATTTTTGACTCGTGTTATGAGTTGTCAATGTTGACCATACATTGTGGACTTATTCCGTCATAGTCAGGAACGTGTGCATCCTTCGGTTGGTTTGTGTGCACGCTAGCCACACCGTGCCACTACTTGTTGAAACTCTTTCTACTTGCTAGCTGATAACTAGTGTTCCCAACCCATGGTTTCCCCCACTGACCATTTGTGACTCGTGTTATGAGTTTTCAACGTTGACCACACACTGTGAAATTCGTTTGGTCACGGTTAGTGACATATGCCTACTTTGGTTTGTCACTATACATGATTACCACGCCATGTCACTGCATATTAAAGGTATTTGTGCTTTTTTGTTAGTAGCTAGTGTTCCCAAACCATTGTTACCCCCCTTTAACTATCTCTGACTCGTGTTCTGAGTTGTCAATGCTGACCATATGAAGTGAAATTCGTTGGTCATGGTCAGTGACATATGCATACTTTGGTTGGTCACTATGCATGGTGGCCACGCTGTGCCACTACATGTTGAAGGTATTTGTACTTGCTAGTGGATAACTAGTATTCACAAACCGTTTTTTTCCACCCTGATCATTTTTTACTCTTGTTATGAGCTGTCAAAGTTTACCACACTTAGTGACATTTTTTGGTCATGGTCATTGACAAATGCCTACTTTGGCTGGTCATCGTACATGGTATCCCCACCGTGCCACAACTTATTGAAGATCATTGAGCTTGCTAGATGATACCTGGTTTTCCCAAACCATTGTCTCCCCCTCTGACCATTTGTGACTCCAATTATGAGTTGTCAACGCTGACCACACACATCAGATTTCTTTGGTCCAAGCAAATACATATGCCTACTTTGGTCGGTCATTGTGCATGGTAGCCACAACGTGCTTATAATGATTGAAGGTCACTGTACTTGCTAGTTCAGAACTGATATTCCCAGACCATTGTTGCCCCCTCATACCGTTTGTGACGCGTGTTATGGTTGGTGAACGTTGACCACCCATATTGAAGTTATCTGGTCATGGTTAGTGGCACATGCCTAGTTTGGTTGCTTGGTGTGCATAGAAGCCAAACTGTGCCACTACGTATTGAAGTTATAAGTCATTTCTAGTCAATACATAGGGTTTCCAAACCATTTTCTCTCCCTCTGACCATTTATGACTCGTGTTATGAGTTGTCAATGTTGACCACACATAGCGGACTTCTTCGGTTGTAGTCAGTGACGTATGCATCCTTTGGTTGGTCACTGTGCACGATAGCCACACCGTGCCACTGCTTGTTGAAGGTCTTTGTACTTGCTAGTTGAAAACTAGTGTTCCTAACCCATTGTTTCCCCCTTTGACCATTTGTGACTCGTGTTATGAGTTTTCAAAGTTGACCACATACTGTGAATTCTCTTGGTCATGGGTAGTGACATATGCCTACTTTGGTTTTTCACTGTCCATGGTTACCACGCCGTGTCACTACGTATGAAACGTCTCTGTGCTTTCTAGTTGATAGCTAGTGTTCCCAAACCATTGTTACCAGCTCTGAATATCTGTGACTCGTGTTGTGAGTTGTCTGCATTGACCATGTGAAGTTAAATGATTTGGTCATGGTCAGTGACATACGCATACTTTGGTTGGTCACTGTGCATTGTAGCCACACTGTGTCACTGCATATTAAAGGTATTTGTACTTGCTAGTCAAAAACTAGTATTTAGAAACCATTATCTTCCACTCTGACCATTTGTGACTCGTGCTATGAGTTGTCAAAGTTTACCACACATGGTGACATCCTTTGGTCATGGTCAGTGACATGTGGTTGGTCATCGTGCATGGTATCCACACTTTGCCACAACGTACTGAAGGTCATTGTGCTAGCTAGTTGATACCTGGAGTTCCCAAAGAAGTGTGTCCCCCTTTGACTATTTGTGACTCGTATTATGAGTTGTCAACGTTGACCACACACATCAGATTTCTTTGATCAAAGGCAGTACATATGCCTACTCTGGTCGGTCATTGTGCATGGTAGCCATACCGTGCTACTACTGATTGAAGGTCGTTGTACTTGCTAGTTGAGAACTGATATTCCCGGACTATTGTTTCCCCCTCTGAACGTTTGTGACTCGTGTTATGGTTAGTGAACGTTGACCACCCATATTGAAACTCTTTGGTCATGGTCAGTGACATATGCCTAGTTTGGTAGTTTGGTGGGCACAGTAGCCACACCGTGCCACTACGTATTGAAGTTATTTGTCCTTCCTAGTCCATGCATAGGGTTCCCAACCCATTGTCTCACACTCTGACCATTAGTGACTTGCGTTATGAGTAGTCAATGTTGACCACACATAGTGGACTTCTTCGGTCATAGTCATTGACGTATTCATCCTTTGCTTGGTCACTGTGCACGGTAGCCACACCGTGCCACTACTTGTTGAAGTCCTTCATACTTGCTAGTTGATAACTAGTGTTCCCAGCCCATTGTTTCCCCCTCTGACCATTTGTGACTTGGGTGATGAGTTTTCAACGTTGACCACACACCGTGAAATTCTTTGGTCATGGTTAGTGACATATGCCTAGCTTGGTTTGTCACTGTACGTGGTTACCATGCCGTGTCACTATGTATTGAAGGTCTTTGTGCTTTCTAGTTGATAGCTAGTGTTCCCAAACCATTGTTACCCCCCTATGACTATTAGTGACTCGTGTTGTGAGTTGTCACCGATGACCACATGAAGTGAAATTCGTTGGTCATGGTCAGTGACATGTGCATACTTTGGTTGGTCTCTGTGCACAGTAGCCACGCTGTGCCACTGCATATTGAAGGTATTTGTACTTGCTAGTCGATAAATGGTATTCACAAACCATTATCTTCCACCTTGACCATTTGTGACTCGTGTTATGAGTTGTCAGAGTTTACCACAGTTAGTGACATTAAATTTTCATGGTCAGTGACATATGCATACTTTGGTTGGCCATCGTGCATGGTATCCACACCGTGCCACAACTTGTTGAAGGTCCTCGTGCTTGCTAGTTGATCCCTAGTGTTCCCAAACCATTGTCTCCCCCTCTGGCCATTTGTCACTCCTATAATGAGTTGTCAACGCTGACCACACACAGCGGATTACTTTGGTCAAAGGTTGTACATATGCCTACGTTGGTTGGTCATTGTGCATGATAGCCACACCGTGCTTATACTGATTGGAGGTCACTGTACTTTCTAGTTGAGAACTGATCTTCACAGACCATTGTTTGCCCCTCTGACCGTTTGTGACTCGTGTTATGGTTGGTGAATGTTGACCACCCATATTGAAATTCTTTCATCATGGTCAGTGACATATGCCTAGTTTGATTGCTTGGTGTGCAAAGTAGCCCAACCGTGCAACTACGCATTGAATTTCTCTGTCCTCTGTAGTCGATACATAGGGTTCCCAAACCATTGTCTCTACCTGCGGCCATTTGTGACTTGTGTTATGAGTTGTCAGTGTTGACCATACATAGTGGACTTATTCAGTCATAGTTAATGATGTTTGCATCATCTGGTTGGTCACTGTGCACGCTAGCCACACCGTGCCACTACTTGTTGAAAATCTTTCTACTTGCTAGTTGATAACTAGTGTTCCCAACCCATGGTTTCCCCCACTGACCATTTGTGACTCATGTTATGTGTTTTCAAAGATCACCACGCACTGTGAAATCCGTTTGGT
>SZWC01001533.1:54276-69643 GCA_023375785.1 Penium margaritaceum
GGGCGCAACTAGGGCGCAATTAGGGCGCAAGTAGTTCGTAATTAGGGCACAACTAGGGCGTAACAAGGGCGCAACTAGGGCACAACTAGGGAGCAACTAGGGTGCAACTAGGGCGCAACTAGGGCGCAACTAGGGCGCAACTAGGGCGCAACTATGGTGCAACTAGGGCGTAAGTAGGGCGCAAGTAGGGCACAAGTAGGGCGCAACTATGGCGCAAGTGGGGCACAACTAGGGCGCAACTAGAGCGCAACTAGAGTGCAGCGAGGGCGCAACGAGGGTGCAAGAAGGGCGGAACAAGGGTGCAACTAGGGCGTAACTAAGGCGCAACTAGGGCGCAACAACGGAGCAACTAGGGCGCAAGTAGGGCATACGTAGGACGCAAATAGGGCGCAGCTATGGTACAACTAGGGCGTAGCTAGTGCCCGACTGAGGCGCAACTAGGGCGCAAGTAGGGCGCCCAAAAGGGCGTAAGTAGGGTGCAATAAGGGCGCAAGAAGGGTGCATCTAGGACGCATCTAGGGCGCATGTAGGGTGCAACTAGGGCGCAACTAGGGCGCAAGAAGGGCGCAGGTAGGGCACAACTAGGGCACAACTAAGGCGCAACTAGGGCGCAACTAGGGCGCAACGAGGGCGCAACTAGGGCGCAACTAGGGTGCAACTAGGGCGCAAATAGGGGGCAATTAGGGCGCAACTAGGACGCAACTAGGGCGCAACTAGGGCACAACTAGGGCACAACAAGGGCGCAACAAGGGCACAACTAGGACGCAACTAACCAGGGTGCAACTAGGTTGCAACTAGGGCGCAACTAGGGTGCAACTAGGCCGCAACTAGGGTGCAACTAGTGTGCAAGTTTGGCGCAACTAGGGCGTAACTAAGGCGCAACTAGGGCGCAAGTAGGACGCAACTAGGGAGCAACTAGGGGACAACTAGGGCGTAGCTAGTGCCCAACTCAGGCGCAACTAGGGCGCAAGTAGGCGCCAGAATGTCACAAGTAGGGCGCAACTAGGACGCAACTAGGGCACAACTAGGACACAACGAGGGTGCTTCTAGTGCGTAACTAGGGTGCAACTAGGGTGCAAGAAGGGCGCAACTAGGGCGCAACTAGGGTGTCCAGGCACAAGAAGGGCGCAACTAGGGGGCAACTAGGGCGCAACAATGGCGCAACTAGGATCAACTAGGTCACAACAAGGGCGGAACTAGGGCGCAACTAGGGCGCAACTAGGGCGCAACTAGGGTCCGACTAGTGTGCAACTAGGCCGCAACTAGGGCGCGACTAGGGCGCGATGAGGGTGCAACTTGGGAGCAACCAGGGCGCAACTAAGGCGCAACTAGGGCGCAACTAGGGCACAACTAGGGTGCAATTAGGGCGCAACTGGGGGGCAACTAGGACGCAACTAGGGCGCAACTAGGGCACAACTAGGGCACAACTAGGGCCCAACTAGGGTGCAACTAGGGCGCGACTAGGGTGCGACTTGGGCGCAACTAGGGCGCAACGAGGGCGCAACGAGGGTGCAACTAGGGCGCAACTAGGGCGCGACTAGGGCGCGATGAGGGTGCAACTCGGGAGCAACCAGGGCGCAACTAAGGCGCAACTAGGGCGCAAGTAGGCGCCAGAATGTCACAAGTAGGGCGCAACTAGGACGCAAGAAGGGCGCAACTAGGGTGTAACTAGGGCGCAAGTAGGACGCAAGTAAGACGCAACTAGGGCGCAACTAGGACGCAAGAAGGGCGCAACTAGGGTGTAACTAGGGCGCAAGTAGGACGCAAGTAAGACGCAACTAGGGCGCAACTAGGACGCAAGAAGGGCGCAACTAGGGTGTAACTAGGGCGCAAGTAGGACGCAAGTAAGACGCAACTAGGGCGCAACTAGGACGCAAGAAGGGCGCAACTAGGGTGTAACTAGGGCGCAAGTAGGACGCAAGTAAGACGCAACTAGGGCGCAACTAGGACGCAAGAAGGGCGCAACTAGGGTGTAACTAGGGCGCAAGTAGGACGCAAGTAAGACGCAACTAGGGCGCAACTAGGACGCAAGAAGGGCGCAACTAGGGTGTAACTAGGGCGCAAGTAGGACGCAAGTAAGACGCAACTAGGGCGCAACTAGGACGCAAGAAGGGCGCAACTAGGGTGTAACTAGGGCGCAAGTAGGACGCAAGTAAGACGCAACTAGGGCGCAACTAGGACGCAAGAAGGGCGCAACTAGGGTGTAACTAGGGCGCAAGTAGGACGCAAGTAAGACGCAACTAGGGCGCAACTAGGACGCAAGAAGGGCGCAACTAGGGTGTAACTAGGGCGCAAGTAGGACGCAAGTAAGACGCAACTAGGGCGCAACTAGAGCACAATTAGGGCGTACCTAGTACCCAACTGAGGCGCAAACAGGGCGCAAGTATGGCACCAATAGGGTAAAAGCAGGGTGCAAAAAGGGTGCAAGAATGACGCCACTAGGACGCAAGTAGGGCGCAACTAAGACGCAACTAGGGTGCAAGTAGGGCGTATCTAGGGAGAAAGTAGGGCGCAAGTATGGCGCAACTAGGGCACAACTAAGGCGCAACAAGGGCAAAACTAGGGCGCAACTAGGCGCAACTAGGGAACAACTAGGGCGTAACTAGGGCGCAACTAGGGCGCAACTAGGGCGCAACAAGGTTGCAACTAGGGTGCAACTAAAGCAAAACTAGGGCGCAACTAGGATGCAACTAGGGCGCAATTAGGCCCCAAATGGAGGCAACTAGGGCGCAACTAGGGCACAACTAGGGCGTAACTAGGGTGCAATGAGGGCGCAACGAGGGTGCAACTAGGGCGCAACTAGGGCGCAACTAGGGTGCAAATAGGGCGCAATCAGGGTGCAACTAGAACGCATATAGGGTGCAACTAGTGTGCAAGTTGGGCGCAACTAGGGCGCAACTAAGGCGCAACTAGGGCGCAACTAGGGCGCCCGGGTGCAACTAGGGCGCAACTGGGGGGTAATTAGGGCGCAACTAGGGGGCAACTAGGCCGCAACTAGGGCACAACTAGGGTGCAACTAGGGCGCAACTAGGGCGCAACTAGGGTGCAACTAGTGCACAACCAGGACACAAGCAGGGCGCAACTAGGGCACAAGTAAGACCCAACTAGGGTGCAAGTAGGGCGCAAGTAGGACGCAAGTAGGGCGCAAGTAGGGCGCAACAAAGGCGCAACTAGGGCGCAACTATGGTGCAACTAGGGTGCAACTAGGGCGCAACAAGGGTGCAACGAGGGCTCAACTAGGGCGCAACGAGGGCGCAACGAGGGTGCAACTAGGGCGCAACTAGGGTGCAACTAGAGCGCAACTAGGGTGCAATTAGGGCGCAACTAGGGTGCAACTAGGCCGCAACTAGGGCACAAATAGGGCACAACTAGGACGCAACTAGGGCGGAACTAGGGTGCAACTAGTGTGCAAGTTGGGCAAAACCAAGCCGCAACTAAGGCCCAACTAGCGCGCAAGTAGGGCACAAGTAGGATGCAACTAGGGGGCAACTAGGGTATGGCTAGCGCATAGCTAGTGTCCAACTAAGGCACAACTAGGGCGCAAGAAGGATGCCAGTAGGGTGCAAGTAGGGTGCAATAAGGGCGCAAATAGGGTGCAACTAGGGCGCAACTAGAGTACAACTAGGGCGCAACAAGGGCGTGACTAGGGCACGACTAGGGCGCGACTAGGGCGCAACTAGGGTGCATTTAGAGCGCAACTAGGGTGCAACTAGGGCGCAACAACGGCGCAACTAGTGCGTAACTAGGGTGCAAGTAGGGCGCAACTAGAGCGCAACTAGGGCGCAACAAGGGTGCAACTACGGCGCAAGTAGGGCGCAAGTAGGGCGTAAGCATGGCGCAACTATGGCACAAGTGGAACACAACTAGAGCAGAACAAGGGCGCAACTAGGGCACAACTAGAGCGCAACGAGGGCACAATGAGGGCGCAACGAAGGCGCAGCAAGAGCGCAACAAGGGCGCAATAAGGGCGCAAATAGGGAGTAACTTGGGCGCCACTAGGGCGCAACTAGGGCACAACTAGGGCGCAGCTAGGGCGTAACAAGGGTGCAACTAGGGCGCAACTAGGGCGCAACTTGGGCGTAACTAGGGCGCAACTAAGGCGTAACTAAGGCGCAACCAAGGCGCAACTAAGGCGCAACTAGGGCGCAAGTAGGGCGCAAGTAGGGCGCAACTAGGGCGCGACGAGGGCGCAAGTAGGGTGCAGGTAGGGCGCAACTAGGGCGGAAGTAGGGCGCAAGTAGGGCGCAACTAGGGCGCGACGAGGGCGCAAGTAGGGTGCAGGTAGGGCGCAACTAGGGCGGAAGTAGGGCGCAAGTAGGGCGCAACTAGGGCGCGACGAGGGCGCAAGTAGGGTGCAGGTAGGGCGCAACTAGGGCGGAAGTAGGGCGCAAGTAGGGCGCAACTAGGGCGCGACGAGGGCGCAAGTAGGGTGCAGGTAGGGCGCAACTAGGGCGGAAGTAGGGCGCAAGTAGGGCGCAACTAGGGCGCGACGAGGGCGCAAGTAGGGTGCAGGTAGGGCGCAACTAGGGCGGAAGTAGGGCGCAAGTAGGGCGCAACTAGGGCGCGACGAGGGCGCAAGTAGGGTGCAGGTAGGGCGCAACTAGGGCGGAAGTAGGGCGCAAGTAGGGCGCAACTAGGGCGCGACGAGGGCGCAAGTAGGGTGCAGGTAGGGCGCAACTAGGGCGGAAGTAGGGCGCAAGTAGGGCGCAACTAGGGCGCGACGAGGGCGCAAGTAGGGTGCAGGTAGGGCGCAACTAGGGCGGAAGTAGGGCGCAAGTAGGGCGCAACTAGGGCGCGACGAGGGCGCAAGTAGGGTGCAGGTAGGGCGCAACTAGGGCGGAAGTAGGGCGCAAGTAGGGCGCAACTAGGGCGCGACGAGGGCGCAAGTAGGGTGCAGGTAGGGCGCAACTAGGGCGGAAGTAGGGCGCAAGTAGGGCGCAACTAGGGCGCGACGAGGGCGCAAGTAGGGTGCAGGTAGGGCGCAACTAGGGCGGAAGTAGGGCGCAAGTAGGGCGCAACTAGGGCGCGACGAGGGCGCAAGTAGGGTGCAGGTAGGGCGCAACTAGGGCGGAAGTAGGGCGCAAGTAGGGCGCAACTAGGGCGCGACGAGGGCGCAAGTAGGGTGCAGGTAGGGCGCAACTAGGGCGGAAGTAGGGCGCAAGTAGGGCGCAACTAGGGCGCGACGAGGGCGCAAGTAGGGTGCAGGTAGGGCGCAACTAGGGCGGAAGTAGGGCGCAAGTAGGGCGCAACTAGGGCGCGACGAGGGCGCAAGTAGGGTGCAGGTAGGGCGCAACTAGGGCGGAAGTAGGGCGCAAGTAGGGCGCAACTAGGGCGCGACGAGGGCGCAAGTAGGGTGCAGGTAGGGCGCAACTAGGGCGGAAGTAGGGCGCAAGTAGGGCGCAACTAGGGCGCGACGAGGGCGCAAGTAGGGTGCAGGTAGGGCGCAACTAGGGCGGAAGTAGGGCGCAAGTAGGGCGCAACTAGGGCGCGACGAGGGCGCAAGTAGGGTGCAGGTAGGGCGCAACTAGGGCGGAAGTAGGGCGCAAGTAGGGCGCAACTAGGGCGCGACGAGGGCGCAAGTAGGGTGCAGGTAGGGCGCAACTAGGGCGGAAGTAGGGCGCAAGTAGGGCGCAACTAGGGCGCGACGAGGGCGCAAGTAGGGTGCAGGTAGGGCGCAACTAGGGCGGAAGTAGGGCGCAAGTAGGGCGCAACTAGGGCGCGACGAGGGCGCAAGTAGGGTGCAGGTAGGGCGCAACTAGGGCGGAAGTAGGGCGCAAGTAGGGCGCAACTAGGGCGCGACGAGGGCGCAAGTAGGGTGCAGGTAGGGCGCAACTAGGGCGGAAGTAGGGCGCAAGTAGGGCGCAACTAGGGCGCGACGAGGGCGCAAGTAGGGTGCAGGTAGGGCGCAACTAGGGCGGAAGTAGGGCGCAAGTAGGGCGCAACTAGGGCGCGACGAGGGCGCAAGTAGGGTGCAGGTAGGGCGCAACTAGGGCGGAAGTAGGGCGCAAGTAGGGCGCAACTAGGGCGCGACGAGGGCGCAAGTAGGGTGCAGGTAGGGCGCAACTAGGGCGGAAGTAGGGCGCAAGTAGGGCGCAACTAGGGCGCGACGAGGGCGCAAGTAGGGTGCAGGTAGGGCGCAACTAGGGCGGAAGTAGGGCGCAAGTAGGGCGCAACTAGGGCGCGACGAGGGCGCAAGTAGGGTGCAGGTAGGGCGCAACTAGGGCGGAAGTAGGGCGCAAGTAGGGCGCAACTAGGGCGCGACGAGGGCGCAAGTAGGGTGCAGGTAGGGCGCAACTAGGGCGGAAGTAGGGCGCAAGTAGGGCGCAACTAGGGCGCGACGAGGGCGCAAGTAGGGTGCAGGTAGGGCGCAACTAGGGCGGAAGTAGGGCGCAAGTAGGGCGCAACTAGGGCGCAACGAGGCCGCAACATGGGCACAAAAAGGGTGCAACAAGGGCGCAACTAGGGTGCAACTAGGACGCAACTAGGGTGCAGCTAGGGCGCAACTAAGGCGCAACTTGGGCACAATAAAGGCGAAACAAGGGCGCTACTATGGCACAAGTAGGATGCAACTAGGGCGCAACTAGGGTACAACTAGGGTGTAGCAAGTGCCCAACTGAGGCACAACTAGGGCGCAAGTATGGCGCTAATAGGGCGTAAGTATGGTGCAATAAGGGCGCAAGAATGGTACAAGTAGGGCGCAACTAGGGCGCGACGAGGGCGCAAGTAGGGTGCAGGTAGGGCGCAACTAGGGCACAACTAAGGCGCAACTAGGGCTTAACTAGGACGCAACTAGGGCGCAACTAGGGCGCGACGAGGGCGCAAGTAGGGTGCAGGTAGGGCGCAACTAGGGCACAACTAAGGCGCAACTAGGGCTTAACTAGGACGCAACTAGGGCGTAACTAGGACGCAGCTAGGGCACAACTAGGGCGCAATTAGAGGGCAACTAGGGCGCAACTAGGGCGCAACTAGGGCGCAACTAGGTCGCAACTAGGACGGAACGAGGGCGCAACGAGGGTACAAATAGGGCGCAACTAGGGCGCAACTACGGCACAACTAGGTTGCAACTAGGGTGCAACTAGGGTGCAACTAGTACGCAAGTTGGGCGCAACTAGGGCGCAACTAAGGCGCAACTAGGGCGCAAGTAGGATGCAACTAGGGTGCAACTAGTGGACAACTAGGGCGTTAGCTAGTGCCCAACTGAGGTGCAACTAGGGCGCAGGTAGGCGCCAGAAAGGCGCAAGTAGGGCGCAACTAGGTCGCAACTAGGGCGCAACCAGGACGCAACTAGGGCGCAACTAGTGCGTAACTATGGTACAACTAGGGTGCAAGTAGGGCACAAATAGGGCGCAACTAGGGTACCCAGGTGCAACAAGGGCGCAACTAGGGGGCACTAGGGCACAACTAGGGCACTACTAGGACGCAACTAGTGCATAACTAGGGCGGAACTAGGGCGCAACTATGGCGCAACTAGGGTGCAACTAGTGCGCAAGTAGGGCGCAACTAGGGCGCAACTAGGGCGCAACTAGGGTGCAACTAGTGCGCAAGTAGGGCGCAACTAGGGCGCGACTAGGGCGTGACTAGGACACGACTTGGACGCAACATGGGTGCAACTAGGGCGCAACTAAACGGCACATAGGGCGCGACTAGGTTGCAATTAGGGTGCAACTGGGGGGAACTAGGGCGCAACTAGGATGCAACTAGGGCGCAACTAGGGCACAACTAGGGCGCAACTAGGGCGCAACTAGGGCACGACTAGTGCATGACTTCTGCGCAACTAGGGCACAACTAGGGCACAACTAGGGTGTAACTAGGGCACAACTAGGGCGTAACTATGGTGCAACTAGCGCGCGACTAGGGCGCAACTAGGGCGCAACTAGGGCGCAACTAGGGCGCAACTAGGGCGTAACTAGGGCACAAATAGGGAACAAGCAGGACGCAACTAGGGCGCAACTAGGGTATAAGTAGGGCGTAGCTAGTCCCCAACTGAGGTGCAACTGGGGCCCAAGTAGGGTGCAAGTAGGGCGCAAGAATGTTGCAACGTGTATCCAACCAGGGCGCAACTAGGGCGCAACTAGCACGCAACTAGGGCGCAACCAGGGCACAACTAGGGTGCAAGTAGGGCGCAACTAGGGCGCAACGAGGGCGCGACTAGGACACAACTAAGGTGCAACCAGGGCGTAACTAGGGCGCAGCTAGGGCACAACTAGGGCGCAGCTAGGGCACAACTAGGGTGCAAATAGGGCACAAGTAGGACGCAACTAGGGTGCAAGTAGGGTACAACTAGTGCGTAGCTAGTGCCCAGCTGAGACACAACTAGGGCGCAACTAGGGTGCAACTAAGACGCAACTAGTGTGCAGGTAGGGCGCAACTAGGGCGGAAGTAGGGCGCAAGTAAGGCGCAACTAAGGCACAACCAAAGCGCAACAAGGGCACAAATAGGGCGCAACTAGGGCGTAACTAGGACACAACTAGGGAGCAACTAGGGTACAACTAGGGCACAACTAGGGCGCAACTAGGGCGCAACAAGAGCGCACCTAGGGCGCACCTAGGGCGCAACTAGGACGCAACTAGGGCGCAACTAGAGCGCAGCTAGAGCGCAACTAGGATGCAACAAATGCGCAATGAGGGTGCAAGTAGGTCGCAACGAGGACACAAAAGGGCACAACTAGGGAACAACTAGGGCGCAACTAGGGCATAACTAGGGTGCAACTAGGGCACAACTAGGATGCAACGAAGGTGCAACTAGGGCACAACTTGGGCACAACTAGGACCCAACTAGGTCGCAACTAGGGCACAACTAGGGCGCAACTAGGGCGCAACTAGGGCGCAACTAGGGCGCAACCGGGGCGAAACCAGGGTGAAACTAGGGCGCAACTAGGGCACAACTAAGGCACAACTAGGGCACAACTAGGGTGCAACTAGTGTGCAAGTTTGGCGCAGCTAAGGTGCAACTAAGGCGTAAGTAGCGCGCAAGTAGGACACAAGTAGGACGCAACTAGGTTGCAACTAGGGCAAAACTAGGGCGTATCTAGTGCCCAACTATGGCACAACTTGGGCGCAATAAGGGTGCCAGTAGGGCACAAGTACGATGCAATAAGGGCGCAAATATGGTGCAACTAGAGCGCAACCAGGGCGCAACTAGGGCGCAACTAGGGCGCGATATTGCGCGACTAGGGCGCGACCAGGGCACAACTAGGGCGCAACTAGCTCTCAACTAGGGCGCAACTAGAGTGCAAATAGGGCGCAATTAGGGCGCAACTAGGGCGCAAATAGGGCGCAACTAGGGCGCAACTATGGCGAAACTAGGGCGCAACAAGGGTGCAACTAGTGCACAAGTATGACGCAAGTAGGGTGCAAGTAGGGCGCAAGTAGGGTGCAATAACAGCTCAAATGGGGCAAAACTAGGGCGTAAGACGGGCGCAATGAGGGCGCAACTTGAGCGCAACGAGGGTACAACAAGGGCGCAACGAGGGTGCAACGAGAGCGCAACAAGGGCGCAACAAGGGCGCAACTAAGGCGCAACAAGGGCGCAACAAGGGCGCAACTAAGGTGCAACTAGGGTGCAACTAGGGTGCAACTAGGGCGCAACTAGGGCGCAACAAGGGCGCAACTAAGGTGCAACTAGGGTGCAACTAGGGTGCAACTAGGGCGCAACTAGGGCACAACTTGTGCGCAAGTAGGGTGCAACTAAGGCGCAGCAAAGGCACAACTAAGGCGCAACTAAGGTATAACTAGGGCGCAAGTAGGGTAGAAGTAGGATGCAGCTAGGGCGCAACTAGGGTACAACTAGGGCGTAGCTAGTGCCCAACTGAGGCGGAACTAGGGCGAGAGTAGGGCGCAAGTAGGGCGCAACTAGGACGTAACTAGGGCGCAACTAGGGCGTAACTAGTGTGCAACTAGGGCGTAACTAGGGCGCAACTAAGGTGCAAGTAGGGCGCAACTAGGGCGCAACTAGGGCACATCTAGGGCGCAACTAGGGTGCAACTAGGGCGCAACTACGACGCAAGTAGGACACAACTAGGGCACAACTAGGGTGCAACTAGGGCGCAACTAGGGTGCAACTAGGGTGCTACTAGGGCGCAACTAAGGCACAACTAGGGTGCAAATAGGGCGCGACTAGGGCGTGACTAGGGCGCGACTTGGGCACAACTAGGGCGCAACCAGGGAGCAACTAAGGCGCAACTCGGGCGCAACTAGGGCGCAATTACGGCGCAACTGGGGGAACCTAGGGCATAGCTAGTGCCCAACAGAGGCGCAACTAGGGTGCAAATAGGACGCTAGTAGGGTGTAAGTTTGGTGCAATAAGGGCGCAAGAAGGGCGCAACTGGGGTGCAACTATGGTGCAACTAGGACGCATCTAGGGCACAAGTAGGGCGCAACTAGGGCAGAACTAGGGCGCAATTAGGGTTCAAGTAGGGTGCAAGTAGGGCGCAAGTAGGGCGCAACTAGGGCGCAAATAGGGCGCAAGTAGGGTGCAACTAGTGTGCAAGTTGGGTGCAACTATGACGCAACTAAGGCACAACTAGGGCACAAGTAGGGCGAAACTAGAGTGCAACTAGGGCACAACTAGGGCGTAACTAGGGCGCAACTTGGGCGCAAGTAGGATGCAACAAGGGTGCAACTAGAGTGCAAGTATGGCACAACAAGGGCGCAAAGAGGGCGCAACTAGGATACAACTAGTGCGCAAGTTTGGCGCAACTAAGGCGCTACTAAGGTGCAGCTAGCGCGCAAGTAGGGCACAAGTAGGACGCAACTAGCGCGCAACTAGTGCACCACTAGGGCGTACCTAGTGCCCAACTAGAGCACACATAGGGCGCAAATAGGGTGCCAGTAGGGCACAACTAGGGTGCAATCAGGGCGCAAATAAGGTAAAACTAGGGCGCAACTAAGGCGCAACTAGGGCGCAACTAGGGCACAACTAGGGCGCGACTAGGGCGCAATTAGGGCGCAACTAGGGCACAACTAGGGCGCAACTAGGGCACAACTAGGGTGCAACTAGGGCGTAACTAGGACACAACTAGTGCACAACTAGGGCACAACTAGGCTGCATCTAGGGCGTAACTAAGGCGCAACTACGGTAGAACTAGGGCGCAACTAAGGCGCAACTAGGGCGCAAGTAGGGCACAAGTAGGACGCAACTAGGGCACAACTAGGGTACAACTACGGTGTAGCTAGTGCCCAACTAAGGCGCAACTAGGGCGCAAGTAGGGTGCAAGAATGGCGGAAGTAGGGTGCAACTAGGGCGCAACAAGGACGCAGCTAGGGCGCAACTAGGGCGCAGCTAGGCCGCAACTAGGGCGCAACTAGGGCGCAACTAGGGCGCAACTAGGGTGCAACTAGGGTGCAACTAGGGTGCAACTAGGGTGCAACTAGGGCACAACTAGGACACAACTAGGTCGCAACTAGGGCGCAACTAGGGCGAAATTAGGGCACAACTAGGGCGCAACCAGGGCGCAACTAGTGCGCAACCAGGGTGCAACCAGGGCACAACTAGGGTGCAACTAGGGCGCAACTAGGGTGCAACTAGGACGCAAGTATGGCACAACTTTAATGCAACAAGGGCGCAACTAGGCCACGACTAGGGCGCAACTAGGGCTGAAGTAGGGCGCAAGTAAGACACAAATATGGTGCAACTAGGGCACAACTAGGGCGTAGCTAGTGTCCAACTAGGGCGCAACTAGGGCACAAGTAGGGCGCCAGTAGGGCGTAAGTAGGGTGCAATAAGAGGGCAAGAAGGGCGTAACTTGGGTACAACTAGGGTACAACTAGGACGCGACTAGGGCGCAACTAGGTCTGGACTAGGGCGCAAGTAAGACGCAACTAGGATGCAACTAGGGCACAACTAGGGCGTAGCTAGTATCCAACTAAGGCACAAATAGGGCACAAGTAGGGAACTAGTAGGGCATAAGTAGGGTGCAATAAGGGCAGAAGAAGGGCGTAACTTGGGTGCAACTAGTGCACAACTAGGACGCAACTAGGGCGTAAGTATGGTGCAAGTAGGGTGCAAGTACGGCACAACTAAGGCGTACCTAGGGCGTCACTAGGACACTACTAGGGCGCAACTAGGGCGCAACTAGAGCGCAACTAGGGCACAACTAGGGCGCAACTAGGACGCAACTAGGGCGCAACTAGAGTTCAACTAGGGCGCAACTAGGGTGCAACTAGGGCGCAACAAGGGCGCAACAAGGGCGCAACTAGGGCGCGACGAGGGCGCAACGAGGGCACAACTAGGGCACAACTAGGGTGCAACTAGGGCGCAACTAGGGTGTAACTAGGGCGCATCTAGGGTGCAACTAGGGCACACCTAGGGCACAGCTAGAGCACAACTAGGACGCAACTAGATTGCAACTAGGGCGCAACTAGGGCACAACTAGGGTGTAACTAGGGTGCAATCAAGGCGCTATTGGGGTGCAACTAGGGTACAACTAGGGCACATCTAGGGCGCAACTAGGGCGCAACTAGGGTGAAATTAGTGTGCATATTGGGCGCAGCCAAGGCGCAACAAATGCGCAACTAGCGTGCAAGTAGGGCACAAGTAGGACGCAACTAGGGCGCAATTAGGACACAGCTAGGGAAAAGCTAGTGCCCAAGTAAGGCACAACTACGGTGCAATAAGGGTGCCAGTAGGGCACGAGTAGGGTGCAATAAGGGCACAAATAGGGCGTAACTACAGCGCAACTAGGGCGCAATTTGGGCGCAACTAGGTCGTGACTAGAGCGTGACTACGTTACGGCTAGGGCGCAACTAGGGCGCAACTAGGGTGCAACAAGGGCATAGCTAGGGTGCAAGTAGGGCGCAATTAGGGCGCAACAAGGGTGCAACTAGAGCGCAAGTAGGACGCAAGTAGGGCGCAAGTAGGGCGCAACTACGGCACAAGTGGGGCACAACTAGGGCGTAACAAGGGTACAACTAGGGCACAACTAGGGCGCAACTAGGGTGCAAGTAGGGCGCAATTAGGGCGCAACAAGGGTGCAACTAGAGCGCAAGTAGGACGCAAGTAGGGCGCAAGTAGGGCGCAACTACGGCACAAGTGGGGCACAACTAGGGCGTAACAAGGGTACAACTAGGGCATAACTTGAGTGCAATGAGGGCGCAACGAGGGCACAACGAGGGTGCAACGAGGACGCAACAATGGGACAATTAGGGCGCAAGTAAGGCGCAACTAGGGTGAAACTAGGGTGCATCTAGGGCGCAACTAGGGCGCGACTATGGCACGACTAGAGCGCGACTAGGACGTGACTAGGGCGACACTTGGGCGCAACTAGGGCACAACTAGGATGCAAAAAGGGTGCAACTGGGGGAAACTAGGGCGCAACTAGGGCGCATCTTGGGTGCAACTAGGGCGCAACTGGGGCACAACTAGGGCGCAACTAGGGCGCAACTAGGACGTACATAGGGCGCATCTAGGGCGAAACTAGGGCGAGACTTCAGCGTAACTAGGGCGCAAATAGGGAACAAGTAGAACGCAACTAGGACACAACTAGGGTACAACTAGGGCATAGCTAGTGCCCAACTGATGCGCAACTAGGGGACAACTAGGACGCAACTAGGGTGCAACTAGGGCGCAACCGGGGCCCAACGAGGGCGCGCACTCAGGGCGTAAGTAGGCCACAATTAGGGTGCAACTAGGGTGCAACTAGGGTGCAACTAGTGTGCAAATTGGGCGTAACTAAGGCGCAACTAAGGCGCAACTAGCACGCAAGTAGGGCACAAGTAGGACGCAACTAGGGTACAACTAGGGCACAACTAGGTCATAGCTAGTACCCAACTAAGGCACAACTAGGGCGCAAGTAGGGTGTCAATAGGGCTCAAGTAGGGTGTAATAAGGGTGCAAATAGGGTGCAACTAGGGCACAACTAGGGCGCAACTAGGGCGTGACTTGTGCGTGACTAGGGCGCAACTAGGGCGCAACTAGGGCGCAAATAGGGTGCAACTAGGGTGAAACTAGGGCGCAACTATGGTTCAACTAGGGCGCAACTAGGGTGCAACTAGGGCGCAAATATGGCGCAACTAGGGCGCAACTAGGGCGCAACTAGGGTGCAACTGGGGCGCAAGTAGGGCGCAAGTAGGGCGCAACTAGTCCCGGCCAACGTTAGTGTGACCCGGCTTTGCTTTCTGTGACCCGGCATTGGTTTCTGCGACCCAGCTTTGGTTTTTGTGACCCGGATTTGGTTTCTGTGACCCGGCTTTGGTTTATGTGACCGGCTTTGGTCTCTCTGACCCGGCTTTGGTTTCTCTGACCTGGCTTTGGTTTATGTGACCCGGCTTTGGTTTCTGTGACCCCGCTTTGGTTTCTGTGACCCGGCGATGGTTTCTGTGACCCGGCTTTGGTTTCTGTGACCCCGCTTTGGTTTCTGTGACCCGGCGATGGTTTCTGTGACCCGGCTTTGGTTTCTGTGACCCGGCTTTGGTTTCTGGGACCCGGCTTTGGTTTCTTTGACCCGGCTTTGGTTTTCTGTGACCTGGCTTTTGTTCGTGTGACCCGGCTTCGGCTTATGCGTCCCAGCTTTGTGTGACTCAACTTTGGTTTATGTGACCCAGCTTTGGTTTCTGTGCCCCGACATTGGATTCAGTGACCCGGTTTTGGTTTTGGCGATCCGGCTTTGGTTTATGTGACCCGGCTTTTGCTTCTGTGACCCAGCTTTGGCTTTTGTGGCCTACCTTTGGTTCATGTGATCCGGCTTTGGTTTATCCAGCTTTGGTTTCTTTGACCCGGCTTTGGTTTCTGTGACCTGTCTTTGGTTTGTATGACCCGGCTTTCGTTTCTGTAACCCGGCTTTGGTTTCTGTGACCTGTCTTTGGTTTGTATGACCCGGCTTTCGTTTCTGTAACCCGGCTTTGGTTTCTATTACCCGGCTTTGGTTTCTGTGACCCGGCTTTGGTTTCTATGACCCGGATTTGGTTTTTGTAACCCGGCGTTGGTTTTTGTGACCCGGCTTTGGTTTCTATTACCTAACTTTGGTTTCTGGGACCCGCCTTTGGTTTCTGTGACCCGGCTTTCGTTTTTTGTGACCCGGCTTTCGTTTGTGTTACCTGGCTTTGGCTTATGTGACCCGGCTTTGTGTGACCCGGCTTTGGTTTTTGTGCCCTGGCTTTGGTTTATGTGACCCAGCTTTGGTTCCTATGATCCGGCTTTGGTTTGTGTGATCCGGCTTTTGTTTCAGTGACCCGGCTTTGGTTGGGGTGACCCAGCTTTAGTTTCTGTGACTGGCTTTGGTTTTTGTGACCCGGTTTTGCTTTCTCTGACATGGCTTTGATTTTTGTGACCCGGCTTTGGTTTCTGTGACCCGACTTTGGTTTCTGTGACCCACCTTAGTTTATGTGACCCGGCTTTGGTTTCTGTGACCCGACTTTGGTTTCTGTGACCC
>SZWC01001533.1:86735-106442 GCA_023375785.1 Penium margaritaceum
GTACGTTTGTGTAAGAAAGTGTAAGTATGTGTCACTGCGTGTTAGTGTGTGTAAGTGCGTGTCAGTACGTGTAAGTGTGTGTAAGTGTGTGTAAGTGCGTATAAGCATGTGGTAGTGCGTTTCAGTGCGTGTAAGTGCGTGTAAGTGCGTGTAAGTATGTGCCAGTGCATTTAAGTGCGTGTTAGTGCGTGTTAGTGCGTGTAAGCGTGTATAAGTGCGTGTAAGTACGTATAAGTGCGTGTAAGTGCGTGTCTGTGTGTATGAGTGCGTGTACGTTTGTGTAAGTGCATGTTAGTGCGTGTAATTATGTGTGAGTGCGTGTAAGTGTGTGTAATTGCATGGAAGTGGGTGTAAGTATGTGTAATTTTGGATAAGTACGTGTCAGTGCGTGTAAGTGTGTGTTAGTACGTGTATGTATGTGTAAGTACGTATAAGTGCAAGTAAGTACGTGTAAGTACGTGTAAGTGCATGTAAGCACATGTAAGTGCGTGTAAGTTTGTGTAAGTGCATGTAAGTGCAAGTAAGTGCGTTGGTGTAAGTGCGTGTAAGCGCGTGTTATTGTGTGTAAGTGTGTGTAAGTGCGTGTAAGTGCATATAAGTGCGTGTAAGTGTGTGTAAGTGCATGTAAGTGCATGTCAGTGCATGTAAGTGCTTGTATGTGCGCGAAAGTACCTGTAAGTGCATTTGCGAACGTGTACGTCTGTGTAAGCGTGTGTAAGTGCATGGAAGTGCGTGCAAGTGCGTGTAAGTGTGTGTGTATACGTGTACGTGGATGCGAGTACGTGCAAGTATGTGTAAGTGCGTGTAAGTACGTGTCAGTGCGTGTAAGTGTGTGTAAGTGCGTGTAAGTTCGTGTAAGTGCGTGTAAGTTCATGTAAGTGGGTGTCCGTACGTATAAGAGCGTATAAGTACGTGTAAGTGTGTGTAAGAGCGTGTAAGTGCATGTATGTGCATGTAAGTGTGTATATGTGCATGTAAGGGCGTGTAAGTGCGTGTAAGTATGTGTAAGTGCATGTACGTGCGTGTAAGTTTGTGTAAGTGCGTATACGTGCGTGTAAATGCATATAAGTGCGTGTTAGTACTTGTAAATACGTGTTAAGTGCATGGAATTGCAGATTATGTACGTGTAATTTCGTGTAAGTTCGTGTAAGTGCTTGTAAGTATGTGGAAGTGTGTGTAAGTGCGTGTAAGTGTGTGTATCTGCGTCTAAGTACATGTAAGTACGTATAAGTGTGTGTAAGTATGTGTACGTATGTGTTAGTGCATGTTAGTACGTGTAAGTGTGTGTAAGTGCACATAAGTGCGTGTAAGTGTGTGTAAGTTTATGTAAGTGTGTGTAAGTGCATGTACATTTGTGTAAGTTCATGGAAGTGTGTATAAATGCGTGTAAGTGAGTGTAAGTTTGTGTAAGTACGTATAAGTGTGTAGTAGTGCATGTAAGTGCATGTAAGGGCGTGTAAGGACGTGTAAGTTTGTGTAAGTACGTGTAAGTACGTGTAAGTGCGTCCGTGTAAGTGCGTGTAAGTACGAGTTAGTGCATGTAAGTGTGTGTTCGTGTGTCTTAGTGCGTGTAAGTGTGTGTCAATGCATGTAAGTATGTGTAAGTACGTTTAAGTGTGTGTCAATGCATGTAAGTACGTGTACATGTGTGTAAGTTCATGTAAGTGTGTGTAAGTTCATGTAAGTGTGTGTAAGTATGTGTAAGTGCGTATAAGTGCCTGTAAGTGCATGCTTGTGCGTGTAAGCACGTGTAAGTGCGTGTAAGTGCGGTTTATGTGCGTGTAATTTTGTGTACTTTTGTATATGTGCGTGTAAGTGCTTCGAAGTGCGTGCAAGTGCGTGTAAGTGTATGTAAGTACGTGTAAGTGCGTGTAAGTGCGGGTAAGTGCGTGTAAGTGCGTGTTACTGTATGTAAGTACGTGTAAGTGCATGTAAGTACGTGTAAGTGCTTGCAAGTACGTGGAAGTGCGTGGAAGTGCGCATAAGTGCGTGGAAGTGCATGTAAGTACGTGTAAATAGGTGTAATTATGTGGAAGTGCGTGTAAGTACGTTTAAGATCGTGTAAGTGCGTGTAAGTGCTTGTTGGTGCGTGTAAGTACGTGTAAGTTCGTGTAAGTGCATGTGAGTACGTGTGAGTGCGTGTAAGTGCGTATACGTGCGTGTAAGTATGTGTAAGTTTTTAAAGTGCATGTAAGTGCATGTAAGTGCGTGCAAGTACGTGTAAGTGCGTGTAAGTGTGTATAAGTGTGTGTAAGTACGTGTAAGTGCGTGTTGTCAGAAGAATGCAAACACGAGAACAGTAGTAGCAAAGCAGGCAGAAGCGTCAGAACATGCAAGCGTATGCCAGCAGAGTGACATAGGTGAGAGCGGTCCAAGGAGTTAGTCGCAAAAGTTGATAGAGACTACGACGCAAGGTAGTCAAGGTAGACAAGTTGATGTGAAAGAGAATGCTGACAAGATGATTGATGGTTGGCGGAGTAAGAGAGCTGAGCGAAGGAATGAGAGTGATGGAGCGAAGAGTTGAGAGGGGCTTGCAAAGACAATAAATTCGAGGAGCGAGAAGAGCGAAGACACGGTGGCAAACTTGCGGAACCAAAGGGAACAGGATGAGCAGAATTGTTCTGTTTAACTCAAGGGAATGAACATCCTCGGTCATAAAAGGACAGAACACGACAAGTGAGCAGAGTAGTGACTTCTTTCCGCTAGGCGGATGCGGGTGACAGATGTCACGTTATTAGGGGATGACTTGACATGTTGGGCTCCAACGGTTAGTTTGACCGAGGGCTGTTAGGTCAAGGTGGTTTTGTCTCGGACCTGAATCGTTATTGGGAAGGTGGGAATAACTCTTGTCGGAGTTAATGATTTCCAACAGACCCCCTGAGTCCAACAAGAGTTAATGGCAGTACTTCTCCCAATCTCATAGGAGTTGACCATTGTAGCGTTCAAGAAGGCCCTTCCACATGGCGTGCGGATCACTTGGATGAGCTGCCACCAAGTAGTGTAGGTCTCTGGTCATGAAGCGTCGTGGCCAAGCACGGAGACCGTAGTCAAGGCTATTCTACTTTCTGGTCATCTTAGCTGGGGAGCAGCGCTTGCCGAGATTCTTGGGTCTTCCAGTGAGGGCATTAGTAGTTGCAAACCCACCAACGAGCTCTGGGTAGAGAAGGTTGTAGAGTTGAGTTTGCCATTCTTGGATGTTGCTTGCTTCCTTGTAGATGATCTTGGCAGCTTGTCCTTGTCCCACTACAGCAAGAATAGGGAAGGGTACTGGAGACCCTTCTTCCACTTATTCATCTACCTCTTCCTCTTCTTCTTCTGCTAGTACCAGATCACTTTTGAGGTAGGGTCTGGAGTTAGGGTCTCCAGGCAAAGGTGGAATGATGGGATTGTCTTGGCAGGAGAGAGTAATCCATTGCCGTGTCCACACTTCTTGCTGCAGGCTGACCCATAGTTCTGGTCCACTCCTTGCATTGGTACGTAGGTGATGGAACGACATATGCACGAGGATGAAGAGATGTCCCCAGATCAGAAGGAGGTTGCATGGTAGAGATGTGGATGATGTTGAGGTGTGCGCTGATGCTCGTAGGCCCCGAGAAGAAAGTCGGAGACACGGTACTCATTGATGAAGATGGTGCTGGTCAAGGTCAGCACAGTATGTGACCAGCTCTAGATGTTGCTTCCATCTTCTTCAAGAATGGGGCAGCCATGCCAGGGGTTGGCCATGCTGGATGGAGTAGAAGGGCAGTGGCAGTTGAAGCAACGGGTTGCAACTGAAGGATGAAGAGTTAAGCCGTGATTGGTGATCTGATCGGCATGAGAGTGAGACAACATGCGTTGAGGACGGTTTTTCACTGGAAGAGGCGAGAGAAGTTAGCAGCAGAAACGAGGAGTAATTGAATGGGCGCAAGGATGTAACCTCGTGCGCTTGGGAAGTTTCGGCGTGGGTGCGGGTTGTCGCAGAACAGGCGATGCGACCGGGTGGATCCTTGTACCAAGCTGAGCAAATGCGGATAATAGCGAAGGAACAATGGATAAGGGAGTGGGCGCAGGGACAAGACCACGTGCGCGATTGGAATAGAGGAGTAGGATGCGGCAAGGGGAAGGCAAGTACCGACGCGCCGCGAGAAATCTGCTACTNTAGCCACGGGCGCTAAAATGGACGCAGGGCCTTCCGTTGGATGACAAGATGTTTCTTCAGCGCGGAAAACTCGTCAGGCAGAGCTGCTGATGTCAGCTGCTGGCAAACCGGCAAGACACGGGATGACGGTAGCGGTAACAGAAGATTGCAAGTGGAAGCCATAGAGGGAAGACAGTGGCAAAGCGGTGACGTTGTCACGGGGCACCAGGTTATGTTGCCTGATGCTCTGATACCATGTCAGAAGAATGTAGACACGAGAACAGCAGTAGTAGAAGCAGGCAAAAGCGTCAGAACACGCAAGCATACGGCAGCAGAGAGACACAGGTGAGAGCGGTCCGATGAGTTAGTCACGGAAGCTGATAGAGGCTGGGACGCGAGGTAGTCAAGGTAGACAAGTTGATGTGGGAGAGAATGCTGGCAAGATGAGTGATGGTTGGCAAAGTAAGAGAGATGAGCAAAGGAATGAGAGTGATGGAGCGAAGAGTTGGGATGTGCTTGCGAAGACACGAAATGCAAGGAGCGAGCAGAGCAAAGACACGTCGGCGAAGCTACGGAATGATACCCCCAAGTTTGCTGCGCAATGCTCTCTTTCCGCGTTCTCTAGTTCCGCGCCGGGGCAGCTCCGCGTTTCTGCCGTTTTGCGGTTACGCGGTGCANTGGATGTTGCTTGCTTCCTTGTAGATGATCTTGGCAGCTTGTCCTTGTCCCACTACAGCAAGAATAGGGACGGGTACTGGAGACCCTTCTTCCACTTGTTCATCTACCTCTTCCTCTTCTTCTTCTGCTAGTACCAGATCACTTTTGAGGTAGGGTCTGGAGTTAGGGTCTCCAGGCAAAGGTGGAATGATGGGATTGTCTTGGCAGGAGAGAGTAATCCATTGCCGTGTCCACACTTCTTGCTGCAGGCTGACCCATAGTTCTGGTCCACTCCTTGCATTGGTACGTAGGTGATGGAACGACATATGCACGAGGATGAAGAGATGTCCCCAGATCAGAAGGAGGTTGCATGGTAGAGATGTGGATGATGTTGAGGTGTGCGCTGATGCTCGTAGGCCCCGAGAAGAAAGTCGGAGACACGGTACTCATTGATGAAGATGGTGCTGGTCAAGGTCAGCACAGTATGTGACCAGCTCTAGATGTTGCTTCCATCTTCTTCAAGAATGGGGCAGCCATGCCAGGGGTTGGCCATGCTGGATGGAGTAGAAGGGCAGTGGCAGTTGAAGCAACGGGTTGCAACTGAAGGATGAAGAGTTAAGCCGTGATTGGTGATCTGATCGGCATGAGAGTGAGACAACATGCGTTGAGGACGGTTTTTCACTGGAAGAGGCGAGAGAAGTTAGCAGCAGAAACGAGGAGTAATTGAATGGGCGCAAGGATGTAACCTCGTGCGCTTGGGAAGTTTCGGCGTGGGTGCGGGTTGTCGCAGAACAGGCGATGCGACCGGGTGGATCCTTGTACCAAGCTGAGCAAATGCGGATAATAGCGAAGGAACAATGGATAAGGGAGTGGGCGCAGGGACAAGACCACGTGCGCGATTGGAATAGAGGAGTAGGATGCGGCAAGGGGAAGGCAAGTACCGACGCGCCGCGAGAAATCTGCTACTGGCGCGGGTGCAGGCTACTGCGGAAACGGGCAGCTCGCTCGTGGAGATCCCTGTGCCGACCATAGATGCTGATGCTTGCTGGCCAAATGGAGGCTGATGATGATAGCGGAGTGGGCGCAGGGGCAAGCCGCGTGCACGTAAGGAAGTTTCAGCGTGGGCGCAGCTCGTCGCGGAAAAGGCGCTGCGACCGGGCAGATCCTTGTGTCAAGCTGGAAGTAATTGCGGAATTGGAGGGAATGATTGATTGATGAGTAGGCGCAGGGGCGGAACCACGTCTGCAACGGAAGGATGCTGATGGATATGATTGATGTAAGAGGCGGCGTGGAGGATGCCAATGATGGAGAGGCAGAGATGAGATAGGAACGGGCAGTTGATGGAGCTGAAGCGAGGAGGAGGAGGAGGGACTAATGGCATCAGATGAGGATGACGTGAAGAATGAGGGTAAATGACGATGTAGATGGAGGAGGGTAGTTGTAGGCAAGCGCAGAAGAGATGAGAGGTAATGTGACGAAGAGGTAGAGAGACACAACCACTTCTTTTGCCTTCAGGAGAGTGACGGCTTGTTCTAAAGTTGGCTCGGAAATGGGAGTAGGATGACTGGTGGTGTTCGATGTCCTGTTAGTTGGAAGAGGGTGGATGCGACAGAGGGAGTCAGGCAACGGGCAGGTCTACTAGACCGCTGATGTCAGGAGAGTGACGGCTTGTTCCCTTGTTGGCACGAAAGTGGGAACAGGAAGACTGGTGTGGGCGACACGTCACCGGTTGTTAGCCACGGGCGCTAAAATGGACGCAGGGCCTTCCGTTGGATGACAAGATGTTTCTTCAGCGCGGAAAACTCGTCAGGCAGAGCTGCTGATGTCAGCTGCTGGCAACCCGGCAAGACGCGGGACGACGGTAGCGGTAACAGAAGATTGCAAGTGGAAGCCATAGAGGGAANACAGAGGGAGTCAGGCAACGGGCAGGTCTACTAGACCGCTGATGTCAGGAGAGTGACGGCTTGTTCCCTTGTTGGCACGGAAGTGGGAGCAGGAAGACTGGTGTGGGCGACACATCACCGGTTGTTAGCCACGGGCGCAAAAATGGACGCAGGGCCTTCCGTTGGATGACAAGATGTTTCTTCAGCGCGGAAAACTCGTCAGGCAGAGCTGCTGATGTCAGCTGCTGGCAAACCGGCAAGACACGGGATGACGGTAGCGGTAACAGAAGATTGCAAGTGGAAGCCATAGAGGGAAGACAGTGGCAAAGCGGTGACGTTGTCACGGGGCACCAGGTTATGTTGCCTGATGCTCTGATACCATGTCAGAAGAATGTAGACACGAGAACAACATTAGCAGAAGCAGGCATAAGCGTCAGAACACGCAAGCATACGGCAGCAGAGAGACACAGGTGAGAGCGGTCCGAGGAGTTAGTCACGGAAGCTGATAGAGGCTGGGACGCGAGGTAGTCAAGGTAGACAAGTTGATGTGGGAGAGAATGCTGGCAAGATGAGTGATGGTTGGCAAAGTAATAGAGATGAGCGAAGGAATGAGAGTGATGGAGCGAAGAGTTGGGATGTGCTTGCGAAGACACGAAATGCAAGGAGCGAGCAGAGCGAAGACACTTCGGCGAAGCTGCGGAATGATACCCCCAATTTTGCTGCGCAATGCTCTCTTTCCGCGTTCTCTAGTTCCGCGCCGGGGCAGCTCCGCGTTTCTGCCGTTTTGCGGTTACGCGGTGCGCCTGCTCAGTGATCATGCGCTACCCCTTCTGGTCTTCAGCGGAAGCCTCCCACCCTCAGGACTCCGCGCGTGGATAGTGCTCCGTGGCTCACTTCTTGCCGGTACAAGAGTCTGCCACCTCGTGGAATCTAACTCCTCCACCCACGGAACCCTGTTCCGTGGCCGTGCGCAAGACCACGACGTACAACTGGTGGAACATCTTCAGGCACATGCCACATTCCCTTCCCGAACTCCGCCATCCCTTCCCGGCAGGCGGCGCATGCTGGTTCTTGGGTCTCCACGATGAAGCTAATGTAGCAGTGTGTCTCAAGGAGCTCATTGCCCACACATTGGTAACATTCGCCCTTCCAGGCAGAGCTGCGCGTCACCGAGCATTCACGGTGTACAGACCTTGTACAGACATCACACTTTTCCCCATCCTGCAACGTCTTTAGGCATGTGGGACATGCCGCGGATTGAAGCCCGTCCTCTCCCAATACCTCATCTTCCTCCGATTTGTCCTCTGCTTCCTCTTTGTTCAATCGAGGTACCTAGCAGACACCTCGTTGCTTATCGATCTCCTCTCTACACCTTCTGCACACCGCAACCCCACTTTGCCCGCCATGCCCGTTACGAAGTGGCGCCAGGCAGCGAGTGCAGGTTTTGCAGAGGTAGCCGCCACACTCCTTCACCGCCACTCTCCACCATTGGCCGCATTGGGCATACTTCTTCTCTTCCAGCTCCTTTTGACTTCTCTCTTCTGTCGCAACCCGTCCCTCCGCCTGCTACTGCCTCATCGTGGCTCCGAAAACCGTGCGCGGACCTTTCCTCCGCTCAGGATGTCCCTCTTTTTCCTCATCTTCTTCATCCTCTTCCTCCTCTTCTGGGTCCCACCTTCCGCGGGGTGGTGCTCCCCCAGCGCCGGGACCCGCTCCTTCCTCCTCCCGCTCCTTTGCGGCTTCCTCCTCAGCTACCTCCCTCATGGACCGCAAGCAGGTGCGGTTTTGCCCAATGCAGGTTTTGGAGGCTCCGCCGACATACTGGTGTGCGAGATTTCCGCACACCCGGCAAACCACCTTTAGATGTGGCTCAGCAAGGAGATTGTATCCGCACCATACGCACGCACCCGTGTAGTTGACTAGGGTCTTGGGGCTCATCGGCACCCTAGTTTGCGGTGGTGCTTTCTGGGATGACTGCTGGGCCACCCCCACTGAGGTTTGCTCGGGCTGTCGTTCGGGCCTACCCGCAGGCTCCTCCGTCTTCCTCCGTTCTTGCTGCTCTCCCTGTTCCTGCCGCTTTTCCTCCCGCCGCTCCAGCTGCTGCCCTCACCGCATCTGTTCTTGCCGTTGTTCCTTCCTCACCTCCTCGACGGCCAGTTTGCGGACATCGAACTCTTCCTCGTCTACTTCCTCTGGTTCTTGGCTCCACTCCCACTCCTGCTGCGACACCTGTTCTTCACACACATCTACCACCTCCTCCGCTCTCCATCCTCGCGAGCCCTTCCGCTATCCTAGAGGCGGCAGGCAACCTCCCGTCCCGGGGATGTGCGTTTGCCATGCTGGTGGCAGCAGCACGATCTCCATGGCAAGATAACTGCAGTCACTGAACCCTTCTGGCCCTTCCAACCACACTTGCCCCGCCTCGACGCTGGCCACGCGGTACACCTCCTGCGGTTCTCCTGCCTCTCGCCCCGCATTATGAAAGGGGCAGAGATACACCAAGTGGCCCTCTTTGATGGGCCCATGGTTCAGCCGTCGGTTGGCTGCATTGCATCCGCGCCAGGCAGCAATAGAACCCCTCAACCGCGCCTTTGCCTGAGTGGCCTTCGTCCTTTCACAGCGCTTGCGGAGCCATTTCGTGACCTTCTTGTCCTTCTCCTCCTCCGAGTGCTTCCCTTCTTCCTCTGGAGCAAGTGGTAGCCTCAGCGGCTTCTGGGGCATGCCCATCGCCGCTCGCGGTAGCTGTCTGAAGAGCAGCACGTGGGGTGAGAAGGAGGTTTCACAACTGGGTGTTGTGTTGATGAAGTGCGTCGTCTTCTTCAGCTTCTCTGTCCAGCCGCTGCCCTCCGCGGTGGCCACTGCTCGCTCGAATATCTCGTGCACCTGCTCCACTTGCCCCTGGGATTCTGGCCTGTACCGCCCGGAGTGTACATGGCGGACCCCCCAATCCTCCAAATCCTCTCTGAAGGCCCCCATGAACTCATTGCCATTGTTACTGTGCAACACGCTGCATCCCCCAAAGCGGTTAAAGATCTCCTCGCGGATGAACCTTACCAGTATGTGTAAGTGCATGTAAGTACGTGAAAGTGTATGTTAGTGCGTATAAGTACGTGTAAGTGCATGTAAAAGAGTGTAAGTGCGTGTAAGCACGTGTAACTGCAAGTATGTGCGTGTAAGTACGTTTAAGTACACGTAAGCACGTGTAAGTACGTGCAATTTTGTGTAAGTGCGTGTAAGTGTATGAAAGTGTGTGTAAGTGTATGTAAGTGCGTGTCAGTGCATTTAAGTACGTGTAAGTTATTGTAATTGTTTGAAAGTGTGTGTAAGTGCATGTAAGTGCGTGTAAGTGTGTGTAACTAGTGTAGATGTGTGTAAGTTCGTGTAAGTATGTGTAAGTCCGTGTAAGTGCGCGTAGGTTCGTGTAGGTTTGTGTACGTGTGTATAAGTGCGTGTAATTATGTGTAAGTGCGTGTAAGTGCGTGTAAATACGTGTCAGTGCGTGTCAGTGTGAGTAGGAGCGTGTAGGTGCGTGTAAGTACGTGTAAGTACGTGTAATTACGTGTAAGTACGTGTAAGTGTGTGTAAGTACATGTAAGATCGTACAAGTGCGTGTAAGTGCGTTTAAGTGCGTATAAGTGTGTGTAAGTGCTTGTCAGTGCATATACGTGTGTGAAAGTGTGTGTAAGAGCATGTAAGTGTATGTAAGTGCGTGTAAGTATGTGTAAGCACGTGTAAGTTCATGTAAGTGCCTATAAGTGCGTGTACGTTCATGTAAGTATGTGTAAGTGTATGTAAGTGCGTGTAAGTATGTGTAAGCACGTGTAAGTTCATGTAAGTGCCTATAAGTGCGTGTACGTTCATGTAAGTATGTGTAAGTGTATGTAAATGTAAGTGTGTGTAAGTGTGTGTAAGTTTGTGTAAGTGTGTGGGTGTGTGCATGTAAGTGTGTCCGTGTAAGTGCGTATAAGTGTGTGCTAGTGCGTGTAAGTGTGTGTAAGTGCGCATAAGTGTGTAAGAGTACGTGTAAGTGTGTGTAAGTGCATGCAAGTTTGTGTAAGTGCATGTAAGTATGCGTAAGTACGCGTAAGTGTGTACAAGTGCGTTTAAGTACATGTAAGTGTATGTAAGTACGTGTAAGTATGTGTAAGTATGTGTAAGTGCGTGTAAGTACGTATAAGTGCATGTAAGTGTGTGTGAGCACACTTATACGCACAACTTTGGCACAAATTTTTCACAACTTTGGCACAACTATGGCAAAACTCTGGCGCAACTCTGGCACGACTCTGGCACAATTCTGGCATGACTATGGCAGAAAGCACGCACAGCTCTAGCAAAGCAATGGCACGACTCTGGTACAACTATTGCAGAACTCTGGAAGAACTCTGGCACAACTCTGGCACAACTTTGGCGCAACTCTGGCACATCTGTCGTAAAACTCTGGCACAACTCTGGCAGTACTATGGCACAACTCTCGCACAACTCTGGCACAGCTCTGGCACAACACTGGCAAAACTCTGGTACACCTCTGGCACAACACGGGCACAACTCTTGAACAACTTTCACAACTCTGGCACAACTCTGGCATGACTCTGGCACACCTCTGGCCCAACTCTAGCAAAACTCTGGCACATCTCTGGCATAACTGGGCACAACTCAAGCACAACTCTGGCACAACTCTGGCACAACTCTGGCATAACTCTGGCACAACTCTGGCACAACTCTGGCACAACTCTGGCACAACTCTGGCCCAACTCTGGCACAACTCTGGCACGTCTCTGGCACAAATCTGAAACAACTGTGGAACAACTCTGGCACAACTCTGGCATAGCCCTAGCACGACTATTGCACACCTTTGACACAACTATGGCACAAATCTGGCACAACTCTAGCACAACTCTAGTACAACTCTGGCACAAATCTGGGACAACTCTGGCACAACACTGGCATAACTCTGGCATGACTCTGGCACACCTCTGGCCCAACTCTAGCACAACTCTGGCACAGCTCTGGCACAACTCTGGCACACCTCTAGCACAACTCTGGCACAACTCGGGCACAACTCTGGCACAACTCTGCCACAACTCTAGCATAATCCTGGCACAACTTTTGCACAACTATAGCACAGCTCTGGCACAACTCTGGCACACCTCTAGCACAACTCTGGCACAACTCGGGCACAACTCTGGCACAACTCTGCCACAACTCTAGCATAATCCTGGCACAACTTTTGCACAACTATAGCACAGCTCTGGCACAACTCTGGCACACCTCTAGCACAACTCTGGCACAACTCGGGCACAACTCTGGCACAACTCTGCCACAACTCTAGCATAATCCTGGCACAACTTTTGCACAACTATAGCACAGCTCTGGCACAACTCTGGCACACCTCTAGCACAACTCTGGCACAACTCGGGCACAACTCTGGCACAACTCTGCCACAACTCTAGCATAATCCTGGCACAACTTTTGCACAACTATAGCACAGCTCTGGCACAACTCTGGCACACCTCTAGCACAACTCTGGCACAACTCGGGCACAACTCTGGCACAACTCTGCCACAACTCTAGCATAATCCTGGCACAACTTTTGCACAACTATAGCACAGCTCTGGCACAACTCTGGCACACCTCTAGCACAACTCTGGCACAACTCGGGCACAACTCTGGCACAACTCTGCCACAACTCTAGCATAATCCTGGCACAACTTTTGCACAACTATAGCACAGCTCTGGCACAACTCTGGTACAACTCTGGCACATTTCTGGCTTAACTCTGACACAACTATGGCAAAACTCTTGAAAAACTCCGGCACAACTCTGGCCCAACTCTGGCACAACATTGGCACAACTCTGGCACATCTCTGGCAAAAATCTGGCACAACTCTGGCACGACTCTGGCACAACTCTGGCACAACTCTGTCAGGACTCCGGTACAACTCCAAGATTCTGGCACAACTCTGCCACAACTCTGCCACAACTCTGGCAAAACTCTGGCACAACTCTGGCACAACTCTCGTTAAACGCTGGCACAACTATCGCCCAACCATGGCACAACACTGGCACAACTCTGGCCCAACCATGGCACAACACTGGCACAACTCTGGCACAGCTGTGGCAGAACACTGGCACAACTCTGGCACACCTCTGGCACAACACTGGCAAAACTCAGGCACAACTCTTGCACAACTCTGGCACAACAATGGCATGACTGTGGCACACCTCAGGCACAACTCTAGCACAACTCTGGCACAACTCTGGCACAACTGGGCATAGCTCGAGTACAACTCTGGCATAATTCAGGCACAACTCCGGCATAAGTATGGCACAACTCTGGCACAAGTCTGGCACGAATCTGGCACAACTCTAGCACAACTCTGGCCCAACTCTGGCACAACTTTGGCACAACTCTGGCACAACTCAGGCACAACTCTGGCACAACTCTGGGACAACTCTGGCACAACTATGGCATCACTTTGGCACAACTCTGGCACAACTCTAGCACAACTCTAGCACAACTCTGGCACGACTCTGGCACAATTGTGGCACAACTCTGGCACAACTCTGGCACAACTCTGGCACGACTCTTGCACGACTATAGCACAACTCTGGCATGACTTTGGTACGACTCTGGTACAATTCTGGCACAACTCTCGCACAACTCTGGCACAACTCCGGCACAACTCTGGCTCAACTCTTGCACGGGTCCAGCCCAACTTTGGCAGAACTCTGGCATAACTATTGTACAACTCTGGCACAACTCTGGTGCAACCCTGGCCCAACTCTTGCACAACTGTGGCAAAGCTCTGGCACAACTCTGGCACGACTCTGGCACTGCTCTGGCACAACTCTGGCACGACTCTGGCACCATTCTGGCACAGCTCTGGCACAACTCTGGCACAACTCTGACACAACTCTGGTACAACTCTGGCACAACTCTGGCACAACTCTTGCATAGCCCTGGAACAACTCTTGTACAACTCTGGCACAACTATGGCATAAATCTGGCACAACTATGGCACAACTATGGCACAACTCTGGCACAACTCTAGCATAACCCTGGCACAACTTTTGAACAACTCTAGCACAGCTCTGGCACAACTCTGGCACAACTCTGGCACAACTCTGGCACAACTTTGACACAACTTTGGCACAACTCTGGCAAAACTCTGGCACAACTCTGGCACAAATCTGGCACAACTCTGGCACAACTCTGGCACAAATCTAGTATAACTCGGGCACAACTCTGGCACGACTCTTGCTTAACTCTGGCAACAAATTGGCAGAAAGCTGGCACAACTCTGGCACAACTCTGTCAGGACTCCAGTACAACGCTTGCACAATTCTGGCACAACTATGTCACAACTCTGCCACAACTTTGGCAGAACTCTGGCACAACTATGGCACAACTCTCATAAAATGCCGCACAACTGTGGCACAACTATGGCACAACTCTGGAACAACTCTGGCACAGCTATGGCACAACACAGGCACAACTCTGGCACACCTCTGGCACAACATTGGCACAACTCTGGCACAACTCTTGTACAACTCTGGCACAACTCTGGCATGACTGTGGCACACCTCACGCACAACTCTAGCACAACTCAGGCACAACTCTGGCACAAGTGGGCACAACGCAAGCAAAAATCTGGCACAACTCAGGCACAACTCTGGCATAACTCTGGCACAACTCTGGCACAACTCTTGTACAACTCTGGCACAACTCTGGCATGACTGTGGCACACCTCACGCACAACTCTAGCACAACTCAGGCACAACTCTGGCACAAGTGGGCACAACGCAAGCAAAAATCTGGCACAACTCAGGCACAACTCTGTCATAACTCTGGCGCAACTCTGGCAAACTCTGGCACAACTCTGGCACAACTCTAACACAACTCTGGCCCAACTCTGGCACAACTTTGGCACAACTCTGACATAACTCTGGCACAACTATGGCACAGCTCTGGGACAACTGTGGCACATCTATGGCAGAACTCTGCCACAACTCTGGCACAACTCTGGCACAACTATAGCACAACTCTGGCACACCTCTGGCACAATTGTGGCTCAACTCTGGCACAACTCTGGCACAACTATGGCACGACTCTGGCACGACTATGGCATAACTCTGGCACGACTCTGGTACGACTCTGGTTCAACTCTGGGACAACTCTGACACTACTCTGGCACAACTCTGGCACAACTCAAGCACAACTCTGGCACAACTCTGGCACAACTCTCGCATAACCCTGGCATAACTATTCCACAACTCAGGTACAACCCTCGCACAAATCTGGCACATCTCTGGCAAAACTCTTACACAACTCTGGCACAACTCTGGCACAACTCTGGCACAACTCTGACACACCTCTGGGACAACTCTTGCACGACTCTGGCAAAACTCTGGCACAGCTCTGACACAACTCTGGCACAACTCTAGCACAACTCTGGCACAACTCCGGCACAACTCTGGCACAACTCTGGCACAACTCTGGCACAACTCTGGCACAACTCTGGCACAACCCTTGCACAACTCTGGCACAACTCTGGCACAACTCCGGCACAACTCTGGCACAACTCTGGCACAACTCTGGCACAACTCTGGCACAACTCTGGTACAACCCTTGCACAACTCTGGCACAACTCTGGTAAAACTTTGGCACAACTCTGGAACGAGTCTGGCACGACTCTGGCATGACTCTGGCAGAACTCTGGCACAACTTAGGCACAACTCCGGCACAACTCCGATACAACTCTTGTACAACTCTAGCACAACTCAGGCACAACTCTGGCACAACTTCGGCACAACTCTGGCACAACTCTGGCACAACTCTGGCACGACTCTTGCACAACTCTGGCACAACGCTGGCACGACTCTGGCACCATTATGGCACAGCCCTGGCACAACTCTTGCACAACTCTGGCACAACTATGGCACAAATCTGGCACAACTATGGCTTAACTCTGGCACAACTCTGGCAAAACTCTCGCATAACCCTGGCACAACTTTTGCACAACACTAGCACAGCTCTGGCACAACTCTCGCACAACTCTGGCACAACTCTGGCACAACTCTGACACAACTCTGGCACAACTCTGGCAAATATCTGGCACAACTCTGGCACAACTTTTGCACAACTTTGGCACAACTCTGGCACAACTTTGGCACAATTATGGCACAACTCTGGCGCAAATATGGCACAACTCTGGCACAACCCTGGCACAATTCCGGCACAACTCTGGCATGAACTTTTCAGAAAGCTGCACAACTCTGGCACAACTCTGTCAGAACTCTTGTATAACTCTTGCACAATTCTGGCTCAACTCTGCGACACCTCTGCCACAACTCTGGCACAACTCTGGCACAATTCTGGCACAACTCTCGTAAAACGCTGGCACAACTCTGGCACAACTATGGCACAACTATGGCACAACTCTGGCACAGCTCTGGCACAACACAAGCACAACTCTGGCACACCTTTGGCACAACACTGGCACAACTCTGGCACAACTCTTACACAACTCTGGCGCAACGAGGGCACAACAAGGGCGGAACTAGGACGCAACTAGGGTGCAACTTGTGCGCAAGATCGGCGCAATTATGGCGTAACTAAGGCGCAACTAACGCGCAAGTAGGGCGCAACGAGGATGCAACTAGGGCGCAACTAGGGCACGACTAGGGCACAACTAGGATGCAACTATGTCGCAACTTGGGCGCAACTAGGGCGCATCTAGGGCACAACTAGGGTGCAACTAGGGCGCAACTAGGGCGCAACCGGGAGGCAACCAGGGTGCAACTAGGGGGCAACTAGGGCACAACTAGGGCGCAACTAGGGCGCAACTACGGTGCAACTAGTGTGCAAATTGGATGCAACTAAGGCGTAACTAAGGCGCAAATAGCGCGCAAGTAGGGCACAAGTAGGACGCAATTAGTGCGTAACTAGGGCACAACTAAGGCGTAGCTAGTGCCCAACTAAGGCACATCTGGGGCGCAAGAATGGTGCCAGTAGGGCGCAAGTAGGGTGCTATAAGGGCGCAAATAGGGTGCAACTAGAGCGCAACTAGGGCGCAACTAGGGTGCAACGAGGGCTTCACTAGGACACGACTAGGATGCGACTAGGGCGCAACTAGGGTGCATTTAGGGCACAACTAGGGCGCAACTAGGGCGCAACTATGGTGCAACTAGTGCGTAACTAGGGTGCAACTAGGGCGCAACCAGGGTGCAACTAGGGTGCAACTATGGCGCAACTAAGGTGCAACTAGGGTACAAACAGGGCACAAGTAGGACAGAACTAGGGTGCAACTAGGGTACAACTAGGGCGTAGCTAGTCCCCAACAGAGGCGCAACTAGGGCACAAGTAGGGTGCAAGTAGGGCGCAAGTAGGTTGCAACTTGTGCGCAACCAGGACATAACTAGGGCGCAACTAGGGCGTAACTAGGGTGCAACTATGGTGCAAGTAGGGCGCAACTAGGGTGTAACTAGGGCGCAAGTAGGGCATAAGTAAGACGCAACTAGGGCGCAACTAGGACGCAATTAGGAAGTAGCTAGTACCCAACTGAGGCGCAACTAGGGCGTAAGTAGGGGGCTAGTAGGGTGTAGGTAAGGTGCAAGAAGGGTGCAAGAAGGGCGGAACTAGGACGCAACTAGGGTGCAACTAAGACGCAACTAGGGTGCAACTAGGGCGCAACCAGGGCGCAATTAGGGCGCAAGTAGGGCGCAACTAGGGCACAACTAAGGCGCAACAAGGATGCAACTAGGGTGCAACTAGGCGCAACTAGGGCGCAACTAGGGCGAAACTAGGGCACAACTAGGGCGCAACTAGAGCGCAACTAGGGCGCAACTAGGGCGCAACTAGAGCGCAGATATGGCACAACTAGGACGTAACTATGGCGCAACTAGGGCGCAACTAGGGTGCAACTAGGGCGCAACTAGGGCGCAACTAGGCCGCAGCTAGGGCGCAACTAGGGTGCAACAAGGCCGCAACTAGGGCGCAACTAGGGCGCAACTAGGGCGCAACTACGCTGTAACTAGGGCACAACTAGGGCGCAACTAGGGCGCAACTAGGGTGCAACTAGGGCGCAACTATGGCATAAGTAAGACGCAACTAGGGCGCAACTAGGACACAATTAGGAAGTAGCTAGTACCCAACTGAGGCGCAACTAGGGCGTAAGTAGGGGGCTAGTAGGGTGTAGGTAAGGTGCAATAAGGGTGCAAGAAGGGCGGAACTAGGACGCAACTAGGGTGCAACTAAGACGCAACTAGGGTGCAACTAGGGCGAAGCCAGGGCGCAAGTAGGGCGCAAGTAGGGCGCAACTAGGGCACAACTAAGGCGCAACAAGGGTGCAACTAGGGTGCAACTAGGCGCAACGAGGGCGCAACTAGGGCGAAACTAGGGCACAACTAGGGCACAACTAGGGCGCAACTAGGGCGCAACTAGGGCGCAACTAGAGCGCGGATACGGCGCAACTAGGACGTAACTATGGCGCAATTAGGGCGCAATTGGGGGAAACTAGGGCGCAACTAGGGCGCAACTACGGCGCAACTAGGGCACAAATAGGGTACAAGTAGGACGCAACTAGGGTGCAACTAAGACGCAACTAGGGTGCAACTAAGACGCAACTAGGGTGCAACTAAGACGCAACTAGGGTGCAACTAAGACGCAACTAGGGTGCAACTAAGACGCAACTAGGGTGCAACTAAGACGCAACTAGGGTGCAACTAAGACGCAACTAGGGTGCAACTAAGACGCAACTAGGGTGCAACTAAGACGCAACTAGGGTGCAACTAAGACGCAACTAGGGTGCAACTAAGACGCAACTAGGGTGCAACTAAGACGCAACTAGGGTGCAACTAAGACGCAACTAGGGTGCAACTAAGACGCAACTAGGGTGCAACTAAGACGCAACTAGGGTGCAACTAAGACGCAACTAGGGTGCAACTAAGACGCAACTAGGGTGCAACTAAGACGCAACTAGGGTGCAACTAAGACGCAACTAGGGTGCAACTAAGACGCAACTAGGGTGCAACTAAGACGCAACTAGGGTGCAACTAAGACGCAACTAGGGTGCAACTAAGACGCAACTAGGGTGCAACTAAGACGCAACTAGGGTGCAACTAAGACGCAACTAGGGTGCAACTAAGACGCAACTAGGGTGCAACTAAGACGCAACTAGGGTGCAACTAAGACGCAACTAGGGTGCAACTAGGGCGCAACTAAGGCGCAACTAAGGCGCACCCAGGGCGCAATTAGGGCACAAGCAGGATGCAACTACGGCAAAGTTATGGTACAACTAGGGCGTAGCTAGTGCCCAACCGAGACGCAATTAGGGCGTGAGTATGGTGCAACTAGGGCGCATCTGGGGCACAAGTAGGGCGCAACTAGGGCGGAACAAGGGCGTAACGAGGGCGCAACTAGGACGCAACTAGGGCGCAACTAGGGCGCAACTAGGGCGCAACGAGGGCGCAACGAGGGCACAATTAGGGCGCAACTAGGGTGCAACTAGGGTGCAGGGTGGGCGCAACTAGGGCACAACTAGGGCACAACTAGGGCACAACTAGGAAGCTACTAGGTCGTAACTAGGGCGCAACTAGGGCGCAACTAGGGCGCAACTAGGGTGCAACTAGGGCGCAACTAGGGCGCAACTGGGACACAACCAGGGTGCGAATAGGGCGCAACTAGGGTGCAACTAGTGTGCAAGTTGGGCGCAACTAAGGCACAAGTAAGGTGCAACTAGCGCGCAAGTAGGACACAAGTAGGACGCAACTAGTTCGCAACTAGAGCACAAATCGGGCGTAGCTAGTGCCCAACTAAGGCACATCTAGGGCGCAAGTAGGGTGCCAGTAGGGCGCAAGTAGGGTGAAATAAGGGCGCAAATAGGGTGCAACTAGAGCGCAACTAGGGCGCAACTAGGGCGCAACTAGGGCGTGACTAGGACGCAACTAGGAAGCGACTAGGGCGCAAATAGGGCGCATTTAGGGCGCAACTAGAGCGCAACTAGGGCGCAACTAGGGCGCAACTAGGGCGCAACTAGGGCGCAACTAGGG
>SZWC01001533.1:128578-147778 GCA_023375785.1 Penium margaritaceum
CGCCACGGATCCTCGTCGTGGTGCCTGCGCTGATCTTGGTGTCTGGTCGTTCATGTGGTACAGAATGAGGGCTCTGGCCCTCTCATGGAGTACATGCACGTAGCGTCTCTCCGGCCTAGTTTGTTGGTCCCTCCGCACCCTGTTCCACCACACTCAAGCGGCCTCCAGTGATGGATCCGGCCGCTTGGTGTCCAACAGGTCCGCGACACCTCTCATGTCACTAGCAAGCCCTGGGTTGATGCTCAGGCTGTCCCGCAATGCCAAAACAAGGCGGTCTACGCTTGTTGTTTCCAGCAGTTGCACCTCTCTTTTGTGTAGTCCGAGGGCTAGCGCACCCGTTGCCGTTCCCTTCAGCACCACATGCCACATTTTGCCGAACACTGAATCCGTAATTCCACGCGGATCACGTCCATAATCTCTGTCAGGAGTTGGAGAATGACGCCGCTCACGACTTCAAATGGCAAGGCTTCCTTAGGCTCCTCTCCGCTATCCCCTGAGCTTTCTTTGAGGTGTGTCATTGCCCCTTCTATCACTGTTCCTGCTCCCAGCAGGGGGCACGCGAATTGCCGAGTAGGGCCACCGCACGAAGTTGGCAGCGAGTGGGAGAGCACCATCGTCGCCCCGGAGGGAGCTAGGGCAGTCAGTGCTTGGGCCCCATCTTGTGGGCTTGGTGTCGGTGAAGTGATTGTTCTTGCCGCTGTTTGCATCGCTCCTGCCGCGGGCTCCTTGCGCCTGAGGATCCGCGTTGGTGGTGTGCTTGTGGCCGGGCTCTATTGCGACAAGCCTGTTGATCTCACCGCAGGCGGCGTGGCTTGTGTTGGTGTTCCTTCTGCGGGGCTGGACCGCGGTGGGATTGCCGCTGCTGGTCTTGGGGTTTATTTTGGGATTGTCCCTGCGGCGGAGCTGGGCCGCGGGGAGGTCGCAGCCCCTGCTGGCGTATCCGTCACTGGTGTCGGAGATGTTCTTGCCACAGGGCCAGGCCAGGACACGCGTGTCGCTGCCGTGTGTGATGTTGGTGCCCTTGTCGGTGGTGTTATTGTCGTGGGACCCGGCCGCGGTGGGGCTGCTACCCTCGCAGGTGGTGTCGGTGTCTCTGCCGGTCAGTGTCCTGTGCCCGTGTTAAGAGCAGGGCGATGTAGCTGACGTCGGGGGGGTCCACCCCCCACGACAGAGGCGTGGTCCCGGGGCCTTGCTGGCGTGCCATGTCGATGGTTCCGTGGGCGAGAGCCCAGCTCTGCGTGACCCGTCGAGTGTGTCGAGCGCCTGTGAGAGCTGAGTCGGAGGTGGTTAGGTTTGGGCGGGGAGATGGTTGATGCGAAGTGAAGAGTAGAGTGAATGATCGAACGCCGGAATTCAAAATGAGACTGAGGATGCCGGTGCAAATCAATGTATTTGCTTGGCGCGGCGCGAGCAAGTCCACCGCAAGCAAGATGTCATACGTACGGACGTCGCAAACTTGGACAGTGTGTGCCACATGTTCATTTGCCACCTGCATGGGAAGGCCCGCGATCTGTCTGAGCGGCGCGTCGATGTCACCGGTGGAGATAGAGAAGCGAGGTCGAGTGGGGTGGATGAGGTGCTGCATGTGTAGCAAGCGGACCATCTGGATCACGATCGTGGTGTGTGTGGCACCAGTGTCCACTATGGCCACGAACTTGCATCCGCATATTCACACGTAACACCATGGCACGTGGGCCTCAGACAGTGCGGGTAGTCCGGGTGTGAGGGCCACGGGTGACCAGGTGCGTGAGGCACATGCGGCGGCATCACGCGCACTAGAGTGAGTGAGGAGGATGCATCGGGATAGCAGGCGGATACCGGTCATGCTATCTCGTGTGCATGAGAGGCGGACGCCAATAGGAGAAAGGAAGGGATTGTGAGTGATGAAAGGGGCATTCTGCGGACTCAGGGGAGTGAATGAGGATGTCTACCAGGGTGAGGGGATGGCGGTTGTCGAGGAGTGGGGTACCGGGAACATCAGGAGTGTGTGGGTTGCTTGTAGGGAAGGTCTGTGGTGTAGCGACGGACGGTCGTGAGGTTTGCGGCGGTGCATGTCATGGGGGGAGATTGGGTGCGATCTCTTACAACGTCCACCGGCGGATGGTGGGGTTGTACCGACAAGCAAGCTGTAGTCCATACATGGACAGGGCTGGTAGGGTCTCCGCGAGTGCGACCTCCGCGGTAGGGTTGAGTTCATTCAGGAGTTGCAAGGCAACCTCCAGCTCCTCCTCATCAAATTCTTGTGCCAATCTCTCCCATTGCGCTTCAGTGTCTGGTGGCGGTGCCTGGACATCCGGGATATACTCCGCGGCCTCCGGAGGTGCCTGGTCAGGTTATGGCCAGTCATGGCGCGGAAGTCGGCTCAGAGCATCCGCATTGCGGTTGGCAGCCGTATGCTGGGTTTTGATCTTCATGTTGTAGTCTTGCAGGAGGAGTGCCCACTTGGCTAGGATGTCCTCATGGTTCTGGGTGGTGAGGAGCCATTGGAGAGGCTAATGGTCCGTGAAGACCGTGAATGGTTTGCCATTCTTTATGTAGTCGTGGAAGTGTTGGAGTGCCCAAAGTATAGCCAGGCACTCGCCTTTCACCGGCGGGTACTTTCGCTCTCCTTTGGTGAGAGCACGACTGGCGTACGCAATCACCTTCTGGGTTGGTTCCTGCACTGTCTGAGGTAGGATGGCGCCCAACCCGTCCCGCGACCAGTCAGTGGTGGTGGAGAATGGTAGGTTGAGGTCGGGGAATTTGAGTATGGGTACGGTGACTAGGCGGTGCTTTATTTCCGTCCAGGCATCCGCGCATTCTGATGTCTAGTCAAACGGCACATCTTAGTGCGTTAGCTCTCAGAGTGGCTTGATGATGCGTGCGTGGTTGCGGACGAACTTCCGGTAGAAGGAGACAACACCCAAAACGAGTTTGACTTGTCCCGAGAAAGTGGGCTGACGCCACTCTTGCATTGCCGCAATCTTCTCAGTAACAGTCTTGATGCCATCCGCACTCACTACGAAGCCCGGAAACTCCATTTTTGCAAATCCGATGGAGCACTTGGTTGCCTTGAGCTTGATGTTGGCCTTGCGGATGGCAGCAAAGGTAGCGGCCAGGGAGGAGAACAACTCCTTGAACGTGTGAGCCGCAACCATGATGTTGTCAATGTAGGAGCTGACATTGGGGATGCCGCAGAGGGTGGAGTCCATGACCCGTTGAAACGTCGCGCTGGCATTGCAGAGTCCAAAGGGCATGCACGTGAATGCGTATAGACCCTGTGGTATCACGAATTCTGTCTTGGCAATTGAGTCTGGGTCCATGGGGATGGCATGGAAGGCAGCCTTGACGTCAAGCTTTGCGAACCATCCACAACCTTATTGTCGCTTCTGTATGTCAACGATGAATGTCATAGGGTATGCATCCTCCTCGGTCACACGGTTGAGGTCGCAAAAGTCGACGCATGATTGTTTGGACCCATCCGGCTACCCCATGATGACCAAGCTGGCACGCCAGGGGTTGACGATAGGGATGATCACCCCTTGCGCCTTGAGTTTTGCAAGCCCCTCTGTGATGATCTTCTCTTGGTCAGGGAGGATGCGCCGCACCTTCTGTTTTGTGGGCACATAATCCCCTGTGGAGATTACATGGAACGCTTCCACGACCCCCAAATGAACTGCAGATCCAGCAAAGATGTCTACAAATGCGTCTAGTAGGTCGCAAAATTCTTGCTTTTGTGTGGGGGAGAGTCGTGAATGGAGCGTGTGTTCCCATCGTGGAGGTGGTGGTGGCGCCGTCTCGCGGAGTGGGTAGAACTCCTCTTCCTCCTCAAGTGGAGGGCCAGTTCCAAAGACTTGCTATCCTATGTTCCACAATCCCAAGAGGATGGTCTGTGCTCCAGGCTCGGTGGGCTCTTCTGCTAGTTCGTGCCAGTTGCCGGCTGAGATCTGTTCCGCGTCACGCACATCCGCTGAGAGGGTTGGTAACCTATCTGCTTGGGCTTGGGAGTCCTCTGCCGCAGCATTCATGAGAGAAAATGATGCACCGCCGGTGACGGGAATCGCCACCCTGTCACCGATGGTAATGGGGCAGTACGCTTCCTCCCTAGACGTGGAGCTGAGTTGCATGATCCCCAGGGAGAAAAGAAGGTTGGCCTGCCGCGGTACCATGTAGTCCATGCCCAAGAGCACGTAATACGTCTTGGCTCGCGTAACTTAGACGTTCACTGGCTCATGAAGGGAGCCCACCTGCATGGGTAGGTCGTGAACCTCTCCGTCCCCGTAATCCATTCCTCTGGCCGAGTTGGTGAGGTGTCGGCGCGTAGGGAGGATGCGGTCTGCCCATTCGACCACCAGGAGAACGCGGATCGGCACTGTGGTGTAGGTGGCTCCCGTATCGATGATGGCTAGGAACTTTCTTTCGCATATCCAAATAACACAGCAGGCGACCTCGTAGTGGTTGTCGTCCCGTCGCGGTGGTTCCAAGGACTGTGGTACCCATCCCCTCTCTCATTCCGCAAGAGTCAGTGCCAACGACGTCTCGGGTATCGTACGGCGGGTGTTCTGCGTGCCGTGTGTACGCGTGGTACAGTTGAGGGAGATGCCGACAGCTTGGAGGCGTTGATTGGCCCTGGCGAACTCCTCCTTTAGTCGCGGTGTAATCTCGGGATGAATGCGAAGGAGCTCAAAGAAATTGACTTCCGCAATGGGGATGGTAAGGAGGCGTTGGACGGGGTCAGTGCTTTCTCTGCGACTGCTGGACTTATGTTGGGCGTCTGCGAAGATGGGGCCGGTTGCTTCTCCACCAGGAGTGGTGGTTTTGCCTGTCGTCGTCTCTCCCGAACAACGGTGCGATTGACAACTGCCTCCTATAATTGCTCCTCCGCGGCCTCTACATTGCGCCTCAGGTCCTCTTGGACTCTGGCTGCCATTTGTAGGTCCCATCTGCGCACGCCAAGTTCTTGGGCTTGTGCAATGAGAGTCGTTTCTTTGCTAGTGGGAGGTACCTCTATGGTCTCGTCCCCTGCCATCGGTAGTCCCAATTTGACGTTGCGGGCTCCACTCGCAGGGTTCGCGGATGGTTGTGGGTTGGGCATAATGCCTTGTCTGCCTAGGGCAGCTTGGGGCTGATGATCCTGTGCCTCTTGTCTATCTTGCATCTGTTGTTGATGCTGCCGGGCCTTCCATGGTTGATTGTAGTACCGCTGCCACCGCTGTACCATGGGTTCTATTGTACGGGGTCGGTGCGCGGAGCACCTTGTCGTTTGCGCGCGTAATCTCGAGGGATATGCTCCAAACTCTGGCAGGTGTAACACGCCTTTGGCTTGGGTTGAGAGGCTTGTGATGCTGTTGCTTGAGTGTGCGTGTCTCCGCCTTGATGCTACCGCGTAGATCGTTGCCGTGTAGAAATGGCCGTGGCGTCCTGCACCGCATCCTTCAGGGACTGGTAGCACTCGAGGATCATCAGACTGCTGATCTCATTGGGGAGTGTGCGGATGAGATTTAGCAGTAGGGCCCACAGCAACAGTCCTTCCCCTTGAGGGCTCTTTACAACTGATGCCCAAGTGAGGAACTAATTCAAAAACCTGCGAATGTCGGCATCCTTGCGCATGACCTCCTTCTCAATGTTTCACAGTGCTTCTTCCTTTGTCGAGTGTTTGAAGTGTTAAATAAGGGCGTTGCCAAAGTCCTCAAAAGGTCGAAAAGGTGCACGCGCGTTGTACCAGTCAGTTGCAGCCCCTTGTAGGTGAAGTTCCGGAGTGGCAAGGCAGAGATCGGGCGGGACTCGGCCGATGCGGGCATAGAGGGTAATTTACTAGAGCAAGACCCAGGGGTCCTCCTCCGGGGCACCCTTGAAGGATTCCAGCCGAGGACAGTTGGCGGGTTGAGAGCCAATGTACTGCAAGTGCAGAATGGTGTTGTGGTTAGTTGTCAACGCGGTCACAGCATGTGACGGATGGAAGGCTACATACTCACACATACTTACACGCACTTACCCGCCCCTACATGCACTTACACACACATACACGTACTAACACGCACTAACATGCACCAACACGCACTTACATGCACTTTCTCACACTTAAATACACTTATACGCAGTTACACAAACTTACACAAACTTACACGAACTTACACGCACTTAAACAGATTCTTACACGCACTTATCCGCACCTACAGACAATTACGCATACTTACACATACTTAGACAAATGTACACGCACTTACACACACTTACGCAAACTTATACATACTTACCCACACTTACACGCAATTATACGTAGTTATAGGTACTTACATCCACTTACACGTACTTACACGCACTTACATACACTTACACAAAATTACACACACTTATACACACTTACACGCACATACACGCACTTACACTTAGCCACAGTTAAACACATCGACACGCCATACACGCATGTACACATACTTACACACACTTTACCGCACGTACACGAACTTACACGCATTTACACGTACTGACACGTACTTGTATGCACTTACACGTACTTACACGCACTTGTACCAACTTACACGCACTAATACACACTTACATGTACCTACACGCACTTACATGCACTTACACGCACTTAAATGTACTTACACGCACTTACACGCACTCACACGCACTTACACACACTTACACGCACTTACACGCACTCACACGCACTTACACACACTTCCACAAACTTACACACACTAACACGCACTTACACGTGCTTACATGCACTTATACGCATGTACACAAACTTATAGGTACTTCCACACACTTACACGTACCTATACGCACTTACCCGCAATTACATGCACTTACACACACTTACACGCACTTACATGCACCTACACACACTTACACATACTTACACATAGTTACATGCACTTACACATCCTTAAACGCACTAACGCACACTAATACATACTAACAAACACTTACACGCACTGAACCACACTTACACATATTTACACAAACATACAGAAACGTACACACACCTACACGCATTTAAACTAAACTTACACGCACTTACACGCACTTACACGTACTTGCATGCACTTACACGCACTTAGACGCACCTACACGCCCTTAAATGTACTTACCCGTACATACACGCACTTACACACACTTACACGTAATTACACACACTTACACACACTTATACAAACGTACATGCACTTACACACACTTAGGCAAACTTACATGCACTTACACACACCTACACATACTTACACATACGTATACGCACATACAGACACTTACACGCACTTACACACACTTAGGCAAACTTACATGCACTTACACACACCTACACATACTTACACATACGTATACGCACATACAGACACTTACACGCACTTACACGTACTTACACGCACTTGCATGCACGTACACGCACTTACACGCACTTACACGAACTTACACACACTTACACGCACTTACACGTACATACACGCACTTACACTTACACACACTTACACGCACTTACACGCAATTACATGCACTTACACGCACTTACACGCACTTACCCACACTTAGACAAACTCACACATACTTACACACATAGAAATGCATGTACAGGCACTTGAATGCACTTAATCGCACTTACATGCACTTACACGAACTTATACGCACTTACACGCACCTACACGGACTTATACGCACTTGTACACACTTACACACACTACCACATACTTACACACATTTACACGGACTTACACGCACTTACACGCACATACACGCACGTATACGCACTTACACGCACTTACATGCACTTACACGTGCTTACACTCACTTAAACAAACATACACACACTTACACATACTTATACATACTTNCACACACTAACATGTACTTACACGTACTTAAACACACTTACAGGCACTTACATGCACTTACATGTACCTATACGCACTTACACGCACCTACATGCACTTACCCACACATACACAAACTTACATGCACTTATTCTCATTCACACGCACTGACATGCACTTACTTGCACTTGCACGCACTTACACGCACTTACACACACTTCCATATACTTATACACACTTACACGTACTTACACGCACTAATACGTACTTATACGAACTTGCAGGCACTTACACGTACTTACATGCACTTTCACTCACTTACACGCACTTACATGCACTTACACACCCTTACACATCCTTACATGCACTAACACACACCTACACAAACCTACACGTACTTACACACACTTGTACACACTTACACACACAAACATGTACTAACCTACACTTACACAAACTTAAACACACTTACATGCACTTACACAAACGTTTGCACTTAAACTCACCTTACACGTACTTACACGCACTTTAACTGAACTTACACACAGTTACATGCACTTACATGCACGTGCATGCACTTACACGCACTTACATGCACCTACATGCACTTACACACCCTTACACGCACGTATACATACTTACACATACTTACACGCAATTACACGAGCTTACACGAACTTACACGCACTTAAACTGAACTTACACTCACTTATACGTACTTCCACACACGTACATGCACTTACACACAATTACGCATAATTACATTCACTTACACACACTTACACAAACTTAAACCATACTTGTATGCACTTACATGCACTTACACAAACTTACATTTACTTACACGCATTTGCATGCACTTTCACGCATTGACACGCACTTGCATTTGCTTACACATACTAACTTGCACTTACACGTACTTACACATACTTACACACACTTACACACACTTCCACCTACTTACACGCACTTACACATACTTACACGCACTTACACGAATTTACACGTACTTGTACACACTTACACGCACTTACATGCACTTACATGTACTTACATGCACTTACACACACTTACACGCACTTACACGCCCTTACATGCACTTACACACACTAACACGTTCTAACACGCACCAACATGCACGAACACGCACTTACACGCACTTTCACGCACTTAAGTACACTCACACGCACTTACACAAACTTACATGAACTTACACGCACTTAAACTGAATTTACACGCACTTATATGCACTTACACGTACATACACGCACTTACACGTACACACAGTTACACGCACTTAGACATACTTATACGCACTTACACGCACTTACACCCACTTACATGTACTTACCCGCACGTACACAAACGTACACACACTTACACGCACTAACACGCACTTACACGCACTTACATGCACTTGCGTGCACTTACGTGCACTTACACGTAATTACATGCACTTATACGCACTTACATGCACCTACATGTACTTACACGTACTTACACAAACTTATACACTCTTGCACACACTTACACGCACTTACAATAAGTGGAGCACACTTACACACACTTATACGAACTTATACGCACTTACACGCACATATAGACACTTACATGCACTTACACAAACGTACACATACTTACATCAACTTACATGCACTTACACGCACTTAGATGCACTTAAACGCACTTTCACATAGTTACAGGCACTTGCACGTACTTACACGTACTTAAGTGAACATACACGCACTTACACACCTTTACACGTACTTATACATAATTACACGTACTTACTCGTAATTACACGTACTTACACAAACGTGCACGTACTTACAAGCACTTACATGTACTTAAAGGCACTTACACACACTTACACGCACTTGCACGCACTATCACACACTTACACATACTAACATGAATGTACACCACTTACACCAATGTACACGTACTTACACGCACGTACACGCACGTATATGCACTTACACGTACTTACATGCACGTACACGCTCTTACATGAACTTACAGGTACTTACAAGTACTTACATGTACTTATATGCACTAGCACGCATATACACGCACTTACAAGCACGTACATGCACTTACACGCACTTACACACACTTACATGTACCTAGACCTATTTACATGCACTTACACATGCTTACACATACTTAAACACAGTCATTCATGTCGGCAGCAAGTTTTGTGCATCAAGATTGCAGGAGACGGCAACACCAGTCATCTGTGTGGTACTTCTTGCCGCGCCAAGCCACCAGCTACAAGGACGCCCAGAATTCCTTGCCGGTGCTGTCCCACACCCTTATGAGCTCCTCGCTAGGCACGGATCCACTGGTCCAACATCGACGGGTGAACAAGTGCCTGGAGCAACTGCACTGGCGTCGCATCATGAACGCTTTCGGCGACCGTGTGGAAGTGGAGACAGTCTCCGACCATGGGAGCCGCGGACCCAGCCAATCCTAGCACGAGTCGCAGAGACAGGGGGTTGTGGCTACGGCACTCCTGTGGTTTTTTTACCCCCAACCATCATCGGAGCAACACTCTGATGGTGGAGGATTCGAAGCCTATCGCGGACTGGTCTACCAACATTGTGGCGGGCAGCAGCCGACGGTGGCTGACAGCATAGCGGCACACCACACATCCTTGACAACTCATCCGCAGACATTATCACACAACCCCGAGGAAGCGGAAACCATGGACAACCGAGTAGTGGACGACCAACGTCCAGTGACGGATTTGTAGCAGAAGGGACCACTGGTTCCACCGCTTGGGATGTCTCTAGACTCCACCCTACCGCGGCAGATGGCAGTAACAATTACTATAGATATGGCAACAGGACAACCTACAACAAGATCACAGTAGCAGCAGGCGACCCCACCAACATTCCATCCGGGAAGCGAGCTGCTAGGGATGCCGGTGCCCCCACAAACACCGGGAGGTGCGCTGTTGTCGGTGAACCAATCACTAGCGAGTCACCTTTTCGCGCCTGCATGAGCAATGACGGTGGAACCCGTCGCACCCTCTCAACCGCCGATGTAATTGCTGCAGCAGTGTCCGAGAGTTGTCCAAGCATGAGGACTGCCGCAGCCTTACATATCCGACCCAGTGTTGCAGAAAAAACCTCCGCAGCTAAGCATGAATGCACCATTGATGGGAGCACCCTCATATGCCATACAAAGAGCACCGCCACATCAGCAGGTTCACCCATCCAAGGCGGTAACCTGTGCGATGCAGGCAGCAGCACTTCTGGTAGCGGGACCACTCACTTAGCAACCTTGGCAGCCTGTGCCGCAAGCAGGGATGTCGATTCATCCCCTATGGGGGTGACGCAGCCAGGGACACAGGGTGTGTGCGTTACCCACCACGGAGTCATAGCGCAAGCGCCACCTGCGGGGACTCAACTATCGACCCATCAGCAGTAGAGAGTTGGCGGTATGGCACAGATGAACGCCATAATCTAGCCTTTCGCTCCGCATCTGTGGGCGACACAGCACGAGCAGTGTGAGGGCATGCCTCAGGGGGCAGTGACACTGTCAACGCTTGTGGCCAGCACACCGCCGCAGCCGCCAGTGATTACCCAACAACAAGTTCCCCATCTGTAAATGATTGGAGCAGTACCCGTGGGAGCATCGCCGCCAATGCCACATCCGCCGCCAATAGTGCAGAGCCATTTGTACTTGCTGCCACAGCAGACACATGGAACATAGCACGCTGCGGGGATGGTAGTAGCCCTAACTACCAGCATGGGACTAGCGATTTAGCCCTATTCCGCGGTGGCGATTCCTGTCAACCAAACGTATTGTGTGCCCTAGATGATGCTATCAGCACCCGGGACTCAAGCTCCGCCCCCTGGGATGGCATTCTTCTCCACGCCTTATACCGCTAGTGCGTTAGTGCCTCCCTCTTGGTACATGCTTCCCCCACCTACGCAGCCAGGATTTCCTATGCCCGCGGGGCAGCCCCAGATACAAAACCCCCCAACGGGATACTCTACGGTTTCTCCTACAACCATTCCGCCCCCACGTGCTGTGAGTGCGTTGACGACTAACCGTAGCACCATTCCGCAGCTGTAATACATCCATTCTAAACCGGCCAATATCCCGCGGTTGGACTCCTTCAAGGGTGTCCCGGAGGAGGACCCCTGCGTCTGGCTCAAACAAATCACCCTCTATGTTAGCATCGGCCAAATTCCCCTTGGCCTCTGCCTTGCCACCGCGGAACTTCATCTCTAGGGGGCTGCAGCTCATTGGTACAACAAGCGAGCGCCTTTCCCTTCTTTTGAAAACTTTGACAATGCTCCCATTGAGTGCTTTAAGCACCTGACAAAGGAGGAAGCAGTGCGAAGGATTGAAAAGGAGGTCATGTGCAAGGATGACAACATCCGCAGATTTCTAGACCAGTTCCTCACCTGGGCTTTGGTAGCCAAAAGCCCGCAAGGGGAAGGCGTGCCGCGATGGGTCCTGCTGCTCAACCTCGTGTGCAGGCTTCCTGATGAAATCAGCAGCATCATGATCATGGACCACTATCATTCCCTCTAAGATGCGATGCGGGACGCCATATCTATTTTTACCAGACAACGGTCCACCCGACAATATCAGGGCGGTGAGACTCATGCACCCTCCCCCTCCCACGCCCTGCCCCTGCAGCAGCAGAAGCCAAGAGCTTGATACACCTGCCACAGCCTGGAACACATTGCTTAGGATTACCCACATAAACGACAAGCAGCTCAGCACCCTGACCCAGTCTCCCACGACCACATGGTCTAGTAGTGGCAGACGTTTTGTAACCAGACGTGGTGGGGTCAGCAACATCAGCGGCAACTGTGGCAATAGCAACCACCTCCACCCCCCAGTGGACAAGACCTGGCGACCCAAGGAACAGGCCACGGTATCTTGCCAAACCCGCTGCAAAACCCCGTGGCCGGAGTCCGCAACGTAAAGCTGGGCTTGCCTATGGCGGAGGATGAAACCACAAACGTGACACCCACACCTGTGGAGACGCAGCTCAATACCCGAGCCCGTCGACTAAAACTCCGCGGATGGGACCTGGAGGAGGCTGCACAACTCTAGAACGACCTGCGGCGACGGGCAAAAGCTGCTGAGGCTCGACTGTATGAGGCCGTCACTTCCCGGTCTGTGCGACCTTTGGAAAAGCGACAAACTACGGATCCCGCACCTACGAAAGTTCCAGCCTCCGCCAATACCTCGTCGGTGCCCCACCATGCTCCCGCCCTTGCGGCAATGTCCACGGATCGGGTAGAAAAACTCTTCTCCACTCCCATCGCATCCATAAACTTTTTCGATTCCTCCGAATTCACCCTGAGCTGGCTCCACGGCTCAGAGATTTATTTACCTGAGCCAACCATCGCCTCCAGACCGTTGGTATCTCCCTCACCTGTACCACTGCAACACACGGCACTCAAAACACCCGACGGGTCGTAGTAGAGGCCCTACCAGAACTGGATAAGGAGGGATGGATTGGGGTTGGGCACCACAGCCTCTGGAACCGCCTCGCCGCAATGACCGCCACAACGAAGTTGCCTGTTGCGTGATTTGGATCTGCGGCCGCAAGTTCTTTGCTATCATCGACACAGGGGTAACCCACACTACCATGGCACTCCGCATCCTATGCCTCGTTGGATGGACAGATCGCATCCTTCCAACGTGCCGACTGTGCGTGTAAGTGCGTGTAAGTGCGTGTAAGTACGTGCAAGTGCATAAAAGTGCATGTAAGTGCGTGTAAGTGTGTGTAAGTGTGTTTAAATTTGCGTAAGTACGTGTACGTTCATGTAAGTGAGTGTTGGTGTGTGTGTAATTGTGTGTAAGCTCTTGTAAGTGCGTGTAACTTCATGTAAGTGCAAAAACGTGTGCGTAAGTGCGTGTAAGTGCGTCTAAGTGCGTGTAAGTTTGTGCAAGTACGTGGAAGTGCGCATGAGTGCGTGTAAGTGTGTGTAAGTGCGTTTAAGTGTGTATAAGTGCATGTAAGTGCGTGTAAGTGCATGTAACTGTGTGTAAGTACATGTAAGTGCGTTTAAGTGCGTGTAAGTGCGTGTAAGTGCACATAAGTGCATGTAGGTGCGTGTAGGTATGTGTAAGTGTGTGAAAGTGCATGTAAGTTTTTGTATGTGTGTAAGTGTGTGTATATACGTGTTAGTGCGTGTAAGTGCGTGTAAGTGCATGTAAGTGCGTGTAAGTGCACGTAAGTGCATGTAAGTGTGTGAAAGTACGTATACGTACATGGAAGCGGGGAAGAACGTGTAAGTGCATGTAAGTGCGTGTAAGTGCGTGTATGTTCATACAAGTGCGTGAAAGTGCGTGTAAGTGCGTGTAAGTGCGTGTAAATGCGTGTCACTGCGTGTGAGTGTGTGTAAGTTTGTGTAAGTGCAGGTTAGTGTGTGTAAGTGCATGTAAGTGCGTGTAAGTGCCTGTAAGTGCGTGTAAGTGTGTGTAAGTGCATATAAGTGTGTGTAAGTGCGTGCATGTGCGTGAAAGTGTGCATACCTGTGCGTAACTGCATGTAAGTGGACGTACGTTTGTATAGGTGCGTGTAAGTGCGTGTAAGTGCATGTAAGTGCCTGTAAGTGCATGTAAGTGTGTATTAGTTCGCGTAAGTGCATGTACGTTCGTGTAAGTGTGTGTGAGTGCATGTCATTGTGTGTAAGTGCGTGTAACGTCGTGTAAGTGCGTGTAAGTGCACATAAGTGCGTGTAAGTGTGTGTAAGTGCGTGTAAATGGGTGTAAGTGTGTGTAAGTGCGTGTAAGTGCATGCAAGTGTGTGTAAGTGTGTGTAAGTGCGTGTATGTACGTGTAAGTGTGTGTATGTGCGTGTAAGTACGTGTAAGTGCATGTACGTCTGTGTAAGTGCGTCTAAGTGCTTATACGTTTGTGTAAGTGCATGTAAGTACGTGTAAGTATGTGAAGGTACGTAGACGTGTGTGAAAGTGCGTGTAAGTGCGTGTAAATGGGTGTAAGTGTGTGTAAGTGCGTGGAAGTGCGGTGTAAGTTTGTGTAAGTGCGTGTAAGTGCGTCTAAGTGCTTATACGTTTGTGTAAGTGCATGTAAGTACGTGTAAGTATGTGAAGGTACGTAGACGTGTGTGAAAGTGCGTGTAAGTGCGTGTAAATGGGTGTAAGTGTGTGTAAGTGCGTGGAAGTGCGGTGTAAGTTTGTGTAAGTGCGTGTAAGTGCGTCTAAGTGCTTATACGTTTGTGTAAGTGCATGTAAGTACGTGTAAGTATGTGAAGGTACGTAGACGTGTGTGAAAGTGCGTGTAAGTGCGTGTAAATGGGTGTAAGTGTGTGTAAGTGCGTGGAAGTGCGGTGTAAGTTTGTGTAAGTGCGTGTAAGTGCGTCTAAGTGCTTATACGTTTGTGTAAGTGCATGTAAGTACGTGTAAGTATGTGAAGGTACGTAGACGTGTGTGAAAGTGCGTGTAAGTGCGTGTAAATGGGTGTAAGTGTGTGTAAGTGCGTGGAAGTGCGGTGTAAGTTTGTGTAAGTGCGTGTAAGTGCGTCTAAGTGCTTATACGTTTGTGTAAGTGCATGTAAGTACGTGTAAGTATGTGAAGGTACGTAGACGTGTGTGAAAGTGCGTGTAAGTGCGTGTAAATGGGTGTAAGTGTGTGTAAGTGCGTGGAAGTGCGGTGTAAGTTTGTGTAAGTGCGTGTAAGTGCGTCTAAGTGCTTATACGTTTGTGTAAGTGCATGTAAGTACGTGTAAGTATGTGAAGGTACGTAGACGTGTGTGAAAGTGCGTGTAAGTGCATGTAAGCCCATGTAAGCTCGTGTAAGTGCGTGTAAGTGTGTTTAAGTGTGTATAAGTGCAGCTTAGCTTTGTGTAGGTGTGTATAAGTGCGTATAAGTGTGTTTAAGTATGTGTAAGTGTGTGTAAGTGCATGGAAGTACGTGTAAACGCATGTAGGTGCGTAAAAGTGTGTATAGGTACGTGTAGGTGTGGGTAAGTGCGTGTACGTGCGTGTAAGTGCGTGTTAGTTCAGTTAAAGAGCGTCTAAGTGCGTGTAAGTTTGTGTAAGTTCGTGTAAGTGCATGTGAATGCGTCTAAGAACGCGTATGTGCATGTAAGTGTGTGTAAGTGTATGTAAGTGCGTGTAAGTGCGTATAAGTACGTGTAAGTGCGTGTAAGTACGTGTAAGTGCGTGTAAGTACGTGTAAGTGCGTGTAAGTACGTGTAAGTGCGTGTAAGTACGTGTAAGTGCGTGTAAGTACGTGTAAGTGCGTGTAAGTGTGTATAAGTTTGTGTAAGTGTGGGTAAGTGCGTGTACGTGCGTGTAAGTGCGTGTTAGTTCAGTTAAAGAGCGTCTAAGTGCGTGTAAGTTTGTGTAAGTTCGTGTAAGTGCATGTGAATGCGTCTAAGAACGCGTATGTGCATGTAAGTGTGTGTTAGTGTGTGTTAGTGTGTGTACGTGTGTGTAAGTGCATATAAGTGCGTGTAAGTGCGTGTAAGTATGTGTAAGTGCATGTAAGTACGTGAAAGTACATGTAAGCGCATGTAAGTACGTGTAAGTGCGTGTAAGTGCGTGTAAGTGCGTGCAAGTACGTGTGACTGTAAGTATGTGCGGGTAAGTATGTGTAAGTACATGTAAGCACGTGTAAGTGTGTGTAAGTGGGTGTAAGTGTTTGCAAGTGCAAGTAAGTGCGTGTAAGTACGTGCAAGTACGTGTGAGTGTGGTGAAGTGTGTGGAAGTACATGTAGGTGTATGTAAGTCTGTGTAAGTGCGTGTAAGTGTGTGTAAGTACGTTACGTTCGTGTAAGGATGTGTAAGTGCATGTAAATGCCTGTAAGTGTGGGTAAGTGCGTGTCAATGCTTGTATGTGCGTGTTAGTGCGCATAAGTGCATGTAAGTGTGTGTAAGTGCATGTAAGTGCGTAAATGTGCGTAAAAGTGAGTGTAAGTGCGTGTATGTTTGTGCAAGTGTGTGTAAGTGCGTGTAATTATGTGTAAGTGTATGTAAGTGTGTGTAAGTTTGTGTAAGTACGTGTAAGTGCATGTAAGTGTGTGTACGTTTGTGTAAGTACGTAGAAGTAGGTGTACGTACGTGTAAGTGGGTGTAAGTGCGTGTAAGTGCATGTAAGTGTGTGTAAGTGCGTGTAAGTGCGTGTAAGTGTGTATAAGTTTGTGTAAGTGCATGTAAGTTTGTGTAAGTGCGTGTACGTTTGTGTAAGTGTGTGTAAGTTTATGCAAGTGCGTATAACTGCGTGTAAGTGTGTGTAAGTGCGTGGAAGAGTAGAAGGATGTGTAAGTGCATGTAAGTGCGTGTAAGTGCGTGTAGGTTTGTGCAAGTACGTGTAAGTGCATGTAAGTGCGTGTAAATGTGTGTCAGTGTGTGTTCGTGCGTGTAAGTTTGTGTAAGTGCGACTAAGTGTGTGTAAGTGTATGTAAGCGCATGTAAGTGCGTATAAGTGTGAGTAAGTGCGTGTAGGTACGTGTAAGTGTGCGTAAGTACATGGATGTATGTGTAAGTATGTATACCTACGTATAAGTACGTGTAAGTACGTGTGCGTTTGTATAGGTGCAAGTACGTGTAATTGCATGTAAGTGTGTGTAAGTGTGTGTAAGTCTGTGTAAGTGCGGGTAAGTGCGTGTAAATTTGCGGCAGTGCGTGTATGTTTGTGTAACTTTGTCTAAGTATGCGTAGTTGTGTCTAAGTGCGTGTAAGTTTGTGTAAGTGCACGTAAGTGCGAGTAAGTGTGTGTGAGTTGCTGTAAGTACGTGTAAGTGCATGTAAGTGCGTGTAAGTACGTGTATGTGTGTGTATATGCGTGTAAGTGCGTGTAAGTGCGTGTAAGCTGGTGCAAGTACGGGTAAGTGCGTGTAAGTGCGTGTAAGTGCGTGTAAGCTGGTGCAAGTACGGGTAAGTGCGTGTAAGTGCGTGTAAGTGCGTGTAAGAGCGTGTAAGTGCGTGTAAGTGCGTGTAAGTGTGTGTAAGTGCGTGTAAGTACGTGTAAGTTCATGTAAGTACATGTAATTTTGTGTAAGTACGTATAAGTATCTGTAAGTGTGTGTAAGTGCGTGTAATGTATGTCAGTATGTGTAAGGATGTGTAAGTGTATGTAAGTGCGTGCAAGTGCGTATAAGTGTGTGTAAGTGCAAGTAAGTGTGGTTTAATTTCGTGTAAGTGCATGTATGTGCGTGTAAGTGCATGTTAGTGCGTGTAAGTGTTTGTAAGTGTGTGCAAGTGTGGTGCGTGTTATCTTTGTGTAAGTGTGCGTAAGTGCGTGTAACTGCGTGTAAGTGCGTTTAAGAACGTGTTAGTACGTGTGAGTGCGTGCAAGTGTGTGTATGTTCAGTTTAGGTGGTGTTATATTTGGTAAATTCTTCTAAGTGCGTGTAAGTGTGTCTAAGTGCGTGTAAGTGCGTATAAGTGCGTGTAAGTGCGTGTAAGTGCGTGTAAGCTGGTGCAAGTACGGGTAAGTGCGTGTAAGTGCGTGTAAGTGTGTGTAAGCTTGTGCAAGTACGTATAAATGTGTGTAAGTGCATGTAGGTGCGTGAAAGTGTGTGTAAGTGCATGTAAGTAAGTGTATGTAAGTGTAAGTAAGTGTAAGTGCGTGTGAATATGTGTAAACATGTATAAGTGCATGCAAGTGCATGTAAGTGTGTGTAAGTGCATGTAAATGTGTGTAAACGTGTATAAGTGCATGTACGTTTGTGTAAGTGTATGTAAGTGTGTGTTAATACGCGTAAGTGTGTGTAAGTGTGTATAAGTGCATGTACGTTTGTGTAAGTGTATGTAAGTGTGTGTTAATACGCGTAAGTGTGTGTAAGTGCGTGTAAGTACGTGTAAGTGCGTGTAAGTGTATGTAAGTGCGTGAAAGTGCATGTAAGTGTGTTCAAGTGCATGTAAGTGCGTGTACGTTCGTGTAAATGGGTGTACGTGTGTTTAAGTGCGTGTAAGTGCGTGTAAGTGCATGTCAATGCGTTTAAGTGCATGTACGTGCATGTCATTGCGTGTAAGTGTGTGCAAGTGCATGTAAGTATGTGTAAGTGCCGGTACGTGGGTCTACGTGCTTGTAAGTACGTGTAAGTTTGTGTAAGTGTGTGTAAGTTCGTGTAAGTACGTGTAAGTGCGTGTAAGTGTGTGTAAGCGTGTATATATGCATGTAAGTGTGTGTAAGTATGTGTAAGTGCGTGTAAGTATGTGTAAGTGCAAGTAATTACGTGTAAGTGCATGCAAGTGTCTGTAAATACATGTAAGCACATGTAGGTACGTGTAAGTGCGTGTAAGTGCTTGTAAGTACGTGTAAGTGTGTGTTAGTTCCTTGTAAGTGTGTGGAAGTGCGTGTACGTGTGTGTAAGTGCGTACAAGTGTGTGTAAGTGTGTGTATGTGCGTGTAAGTGTGTGTTAGTAAGTATGAGTGCGTCTTAATGGCTAAACGTT
>SZWC01001533.1:162521-178432 GCA_023375785.1 Penium margaritaceum
TTGTGTAAGTGCGTGTAGGTCTGTAAGTGTGTGTAAGTGCGTGTAGGTTCGTGGAAGTCGTGTAAGTGCGTGTAAGTCATGTAAGTGTGTGCTAGTGCGTGTAAGTGCATGTAAGCTCGTTCAAGTGCATGTAAGTGCATGTAATTACGTGTAAGTGTGTGTAATTTCGTGCAAGTGCGTGGCAATGTGTGTCAGTACGTGTCAGTGTGTGTACGTTTGTGTAAGTAGGTGTAAGTATGTGTAAGTGTGTGTAAGTGCGTGTACGTACGTATAAGTACCTGTAAGTACGTGTAAGTGCATGTCAGTTTGTACTAGTGTGTGTAAGTGCGTGTGAGTATATGTAAGTGCATGTAAATGGTTGTAAGTGCATGCAAATACATGTTCGTGTACATGCGTGTAAGTGGGTGTAAGTCATGTAAGTGCGTGTTAGTCCGTGTAAGTGCATGTAAGTTCGTGCAAGTGCGTGTTAGTGCGTGTAAGTACGTGTAAGTGCATGTAAGTGCGTGTAAGTGCATGCAAATACATGTGAGTGCGTTTCAGTGCGTGTCAGTGCGTGTAGGTTTGTGTAAGTGCGTGCAACTACGTGTAAGTGCGTTGACGTACGTGTAAGTACGTGGAAGTGGCTGTATGTTTGTGTAAGTGTGTGAAAGAATGTGTGTGTAAGCGCATGAAAATGTGTGTAAGTGCGGGAATTAAGTGTAGTGTGTGTAATTGTGTGTAAGTGCATGTAAGTGCGTGCAAGTGCGTAAAAATGCCTGTAAGTTGGTGTAAGTGCGTGTAAGTGCATGTAATTGCGTGTAAGTGTGTGTAAGTGCGTGTAAGTACGTGTTAGCACGTGTAAGTGTGTGTAAGTCTATGTTGATCTCGATCCTCGATCACCTGGAGGTGATCGATGATCGGCAGTCATCGACCTGGTCGACGACTAGGTCGATGACTAGCCGGTGCGGGGAAAAAAGAGGAAACCCTATAGAGGGACATGCGAGGGAACCCGGGTGCACATGTAGGGATGAGGGGTTGACAGTGTTAAAATGGATTAGAGTGAGAATTAATGGTGGGAATGGATAGGCTGTAGATGAGACAAAGGGAGTGCCAAGTTTGAGCCCATTCAGAGCACTGTGTGTCCTTGACAATTGTTGATGGTCGATCACTTGCCCCAAGAGATAGTGACTGATCGTCAACCTCGATCGTCTATCATTTGGGGAGGTGGTCAGCATAGGTGTAAGTGCGTGTATGTGCGTGTAAATACATGTAAGTGCGTGTAAGTGCGTGTAAGTGCGTGTAAGTGCATGTAAGTGTGTGTAAGGTTGTGTAAGTCGTATAAGTGTGTGTAAGTGTGTGTAAGTGTGTGTAAGTGCGTGTAAGTGCGTGTAAGTGCGTGTAAGTGCATGTAAGTGCGAGTAAGTATGCATAAATGCGTTTAAGTGCGTGCAAGTGAGTATACATGCGTGTAAGTTGGTGTAAGTGCGTGCAAGTGCTTTTAAGTGCGTGTAAGTGCGTGTAAGTGCGTGTAAGTGCGTGTAAGTGCATGTAAGTGCGAGTAAGTATGCATAAATGCGTTTAAGTGCGTGCAAGTGAGTATACATGCGTGTAAGTTGGTGTAAGCGCGTGCAAGTGCTTTTAAGTGTGTGTAAGTGCGTGTAAGCACGTCTAAGTGCGTGCAAGTGCTTAAAAGAATGTGTAAGTACGTGTAAGTGCCTATAAGTGCGTGTAATTGCGTTTAAGTATGTGTAGTTGCGTGTAGGTTTATGTTAGTTCTTGTAAGTGCGTGTAAGTGTGTGTAAGTGCGTGCAAGTGCGTGCAAGAATGTGTAAGTGTGTGTAAGTGCGTGTAGGTACGTGTAAGTTTGTGGAAGTGCGTGTAAGGACGTGTAAGTGCGTGTAAGTGCTTGATAGTATGTGTGAGTATGTATAAGTGCGTGAAAGTGCGTGTAAGTGCGTGTAAATGCATGTAAGTTGGTGTAAGTGCGTGTAAGTGCGTGTAAGTGTGTGTAAGTACATATAAGTGCGTGTAATTGCGTATAAGTGCGTGTAAGTGCTTGTCAGTGCCTATATATTAGTGTTAGCTCTCGAAAAATGCGTGTAAGTGTGTAAGTGTGTGTAAGTGCGTGTAAGTGCGGGTTAGTGCGTGTAAATACATGTAAGTTCGTGCAACTGCATGTAAGTATGTGTAAGTGCGTCTAAGTGTTTGTAAGTTTGTGTCAGTGCGTATTAGTGCATGTAAGTACGTGTAAGTGCGTGTAAGTGCGTATCTGTGGGTGTAAGTGTGTATTAGTGCATGTTTGTGCATGTAAGTACGTGTAAGTGCGTTTAAGTGCGTGTAACTATGTGTAAGTGCGTGTAAGTGCGTGTAAGTACGTGTAAGTACGTGCAAGTGCGTGTCAGTGCGTGTAAGTTTTTACAAGTGCATGTAAGTGCATTTACGTGCGTGTAAGTGCGTGTAGGTGTGTGTCAGTGTGTTAAAGTGCATGTAAGTGCGTGTAATGGAGTGTAAGTGTGTGTAAGTACATGTAAGTAAGTGTAAGTGCGTGTAAGTGCGTGTAAATGCGTGTACGTGCGTGTAAGTGCGTGTAAGTACGTGTACGTTCGTATAAGTGTGTTTGAGTTTGTGTAAGTGCGTGTAAGTTTGTGTAAGTGTGTGTAAGTGCGTGTATATGCATGTAAGTGTGTGTAAGTGCGTGTATGTGTGTGTAAGTACGTGTATGTACGTGTAAGTGCAAGTAAGTACATGTAAGTGCATGCAAGTGTGTGTCAATACGTGTAAGCACGTGTAAGTACGTGTAAGTGCATGCAAGTACGTCTAAGTGCGTGTACGTGCATGTAAGTGCGTGTAAGTACGTGTAAGTACGTGTAAGTGCGTATACGTTTGTGTAAGTTCATGTAAGTACGTGTTAGTTTGTCTAAGTGAATGTCAGTTCGTGTAAGTGTGTGTAAGTGTGTGTAAGTTTGTGTAAGTGCGTATAAGTGTGTGTAAGTGCGTATAAGTGTGCATAAGTGCCTGAAAGTGTGTGTAAGTACGTATAAGTGCATGTAACTGCGTATAAGTTTGTGTAAGTGCGTGTAAGTGCATGTAAGTACGTGTAAGTACGTGTTAGTGCAAGTAAGTGTGTGTAAGTACGTGTAAGTGCAAGAAAGCACGTGTAAGTGCGTATATGTCTGTATAAGTGTGTATAAGTGGGAGTAAGTGTAAGTGTGTGTAAGTGCATGTAAGTACGTATAAGTACGTGTTAGTGTGTGTGAGTGCGTGTTAGTGTGTGGAAGTACCTTGAAGTGCGTGTAAGTGTGTGTAAGTGCATGTAAGTACGTATAAGTACGTGTTAGTGTGTGTGAGTGCGTGTTAGTGTGTGGAAGTACCTTGAAGTGCGTGTAAGTGTGTGTAAGTGCATGTAAGTACGTATAAGTACGTGTTAGTGTGTGTGAGTGCGTGTTAGTGTGTGGAAGTACCTTGAAGTGCGTGTAAGTGTGTGTAAGTGCATGTAAGTACGTATAAGTACGTGTTAGTGTGTGTGAGTGCGTGTTAGTGTGTGGAAGTACCTTGAAGTGCGTGTAAGTGTGTGTAAGTGCATGTAAGTATGTGTACATTCGTGTAAGTGTGTGTTAGTACGTGTAAGTGCATGTAAGTGTGTGTAAGAGTATGTAAGTACGTATAAATGCGTGTAAGTGTGGTTGAAGTTTGTGCAAGTGCATGTAAGTGCATCTAAGTGTGTGTAAGTGCATGTAAGTGCGTGTATGTTCGTGTAAGTGCGTGGAAGTGGTTGTAAGTGCATATAAGTGCATGTTAGCATGTGTAAGTGTGTGTAAGTACGTGTACGTGCATGTTAGTACATGTAAGTGCATACAAGTGCGTGTAAGTGCGTGTAAGCATGTGTAAGTGCATGTAAGTGCGTGTAAGTATTTGTAAGTTCGTGTCAGTGCGTGTAAGTGCATGTAAGTGCATCTAAGTGCGTGTACATGCGTATATGTACGTGTAAGTGCGTGTAAGTGCATGTAAGTACATGTAAGTATGTGTACGTTTGGGTAATTGTATGTAAGTGTGTGTAAATGCGTGTAAGTACATGTAAGTGCATATAAGTATGTATAAGTGCGTGTAAGTGTGTGTAAGTGCGTGTAAGTGCGTATAAGTGCGTGTAAGTGCGTGCATGTGCGTGTAAGTGAGTGTAAGTTTGTTTGAATGTGTGTAAGTGCATTTAAGTACGTGCAAGTGCATGTCGGTGCGTTTAAGTGCATCTAAGTGCCTTTAACTGTGTGTAAGTGCGTGTAGTGAGTGAAAGTAAGTGTAAGTGCATGTAAGTGTGTATCAGTGCCTGTACATACGTGTAAGTACGTGTAAGTACGTGTAAGTTCGTGTAAGTGCATATAAGTTCATGTAAGTAGGTGTAAGTGCGTGTAAGTGTGTATAAGTGCGTGTAAATGCATGTAAGTGCATGTAAGTGTGTATCAGTGCCTGTACATACGTGTAAGTACGTGTAAGTACGTGTAAGTTCGTGTAAGTGCATATAAGTTCATGTAAGTAGGTGTAAGTGCGTGTAAGTGTGTATAAGTGCGTGTAAACGCATGCAAGTGCGTGTAAGTGTGTGGAAGTGCGTGTAAGTGTGTGTAAGTACATGTAAGTATGTGTAAGTGCAAGAAAGTGTGTATAAGTGTATGCAAGTGTGTTTGAATACGTGTAAGTGCGTGTAAGTGCGTGTACGTACGTGCAAGTGTGTGTAAGTGCGTGTAAGTACGTGTAAGGAGGTATAAGTACTTGTAAGTGCAAGTAAGTGCGTGTAAGTACGTGTAAGTGCATGTAAGTATGTGTAAGTTCATGTAAGCACATGTAAGTGTGTGTAAGTGCGTGTAAGTGTGTGTAAGTGGGTGTAAGTCCGTGTAAGCACGTGTAAGCACGTGTAAGTGCATGTAAGTGCGTGTAACTGCGTGTAAGTGCGTGTAAGGACGTGTAAGTGTGTTTAAGTGTGTGTAAGTACGTGTAAGTGTGTGTAAGTGTGTGTAAATCCATGGAAGTGTATGTAAGTACGTGAAAGTTCATGTAAGTGAGTGTTTGTGCATGTAAGTGCGTCTAAGTGTGTGTAAGAGCGTGTAATTACGTGTAAGTACGTGTAAGTGCTGTTTAAGTTTGTGTACGTGGATTTAAGTGCATAAAAGTGCGTGTAAGTGACTGTAAGCATGTGTAAGTGCGTGTAAGTACGTGTAAGTACGTGGTAGTGCGTGTAAGTGCATGTTAGTGCGTGTATAAGTGTGTAAGTGCATATAAGTGTGTGTAAGTGTTTCTAAGTTCTTGTCAGTGCTTGTTAGTGTGTGTAAGTGCATGTAAGTGTGTGTAAGTTTGTGTTAGTACGTGTAAATGCATGTAAGTGCATGTAAGTGTGTGTAAGTGCGTGTATGTGCCTGTAAGTGCGTGTAAGTGTGTGTAAGTACGTGTAAGTGTGCATAAATGCATGTAAGTACTTGTAATTATGTGTTAGTGTGTGAACGTATATGTAAGTGCATGTAAGTGCGTGTAAGCGCGGGCAATTGTGTGCAAGAGTGTGTAAATACGTGTATGTTCATGTTTGTTTGTGTAAGTGCGTGTAAGTGTGTAAGTGCGTGTAAGTACGTGTAGGTTCGTGTAAGTGCGTATAAGTGCGTGTAAGTCATGTAAGTGTGTGTAAGTACGTATGAGTGCATGTAAGTTCGTGCAAGTGCGTGTATGTGTGTGTAAGTACATGTAAGTGTATGTAAGTGTGTGCTAGTGCGTGTTAGTGCGTGTCAGTACGTGTCAGTGCGTGTATGTTCATGTAAGTGCGTGTAAGTACGTGTAAGTGCATGTAAGTACGTGTAAGTACGTGTGAGTGCGTGTAAGTGTGTGTAAGTGCGTGTAAGTTCGTGTTAGTGCGTGTAAGTTCGTGTATGTGCATGTAAGTGCATGTAAATGGGTCTATGTGTTTAAGTACGCGTAAGTGCGTGTATGTATATATTGACGCACTTGCAGGCACGAGCATCCAACTTCCCACTGCCTTTGCCTGCTTGGACCTTTGCCCAGGTAGTGCAGCCGAACACCTTTAGATGTGAGGCATCCGGCTTGTTTCCTGACCACACCTCCTGTGGCGTCTCAAGCTGCTTCTCTTGCTGCTTCTTGCCTCGCCTACAAAGTGCAGCTGCAGGGGTAAGGTTCACGAGGTAGCAGGCTGTCCTTGCAGCTTCCGCCCTCAAGCGAGGTGGAAGTTTGGCGTCAAAGAGCATGCTTTGCGTCATGTCGAGGATGGTCTGGTTCATGCGCTCGGCATCGCCACTACTCTACGGGATGTAGGGCGATGTGGTCTGGTGGTTGATCCCGTGTTGGTTCAACCAACCCTTGCACGCCTCCTACTCACCACCGTTGTCACTGTGCAGCGCCTTGACCTTCTTCTCAGTCTGCCGCTCCACCATGGTGACAAACTCTTCCAGCTTCTCCGTGGCCTCTCCCTTTCCCTTGGGGAAGTAGATCAACACCTTGCGGCTGTGGTCGTCGATGAAGGTCATAAAGTATTTGCTGCCTCCATTTGAAGGCGTGCGGAACGATCCGCACACGTTGGAGTGGATCAGGTCCAAGTTGGCTGCTGCACGCTGACCATTGCGCTCGAAGCGCTTCCTCTTTGCCTTGCCTTGGAGGCATGGCTCACACAGCTTCTTACACCCAGCCTCTTCCTTTGCCTTGCAACCCTCCATCCCACGAACAACATGATGTTGCTGCATCACCTACAGCGTACTATCGGCTATGTGCCCAAAGCGCCTGTGCCACAGCTCAGCATCTGTGTTGTTGGTGGAGGTGACAGCCATAGCGGCTGCCTCTCGTGTAGTCTCCGGTGTTTGCACTACCGTCTCTGCGGCACCCGCATGTCCCTCGTTTGAGCTCTCTGCAGGCTTGGTCTGCAGCACATAGAGCCCGTCGACTCTTGGGACCTTTGCGACGAGGTCATCTTTGGCGGAGGAGATCGTGATGTCCTTGTTCTTGACGATCACAACCTTCTCTTGTGTGAAGACAACCGTCATGTCGTGGTCTGTGATTTTGGAGACCGACAAGAGGTTTGTTGCAAATGTGGGCATATAAACCACACCCTTCAGTTTCAGATCCTTCTTTGCACCATTGGCGCTGATGCTGATCAGCTTGTCTCCCTCGCCCTTAGCATAGGCGACGCCGTCATGTGCACACCGAAAGCGATGGTCGGTGTGTTCAATGGAGACAAAGCCAGCCTTCTCCCTCGAGGAGTGATGGTCGGTGCCAGAGTCGAGCACGAACGCTCCTGGCTTGAGCAGCGCCGCTCCCTTGGTCGTGGACACGCTCTCACCCATCATGTTGGTAAGTTCCTTCTTACCCTTTCCTCCGCCCTTGTTCTTGCCACCCTTGCCTCCGTCTTCCTTCTTGGAAGCTCAACACTCCCGTGCCTAGTGCCCAGGCTTGCCACAGTTGTGGCACTTCCCGGAACGCTTTGAACCCTTTCCACCGCCACCATAGTTTTTTTCCCCATTTCCACCGCTTCTGCTATTGCTCTGACCAGAAGAAGAGTTGTTGCTGCTACGACCATCATACCAAGCAGCATAGGCTGAGATGTTGGCCTCAGTGCCGCTGCGACGCATGGCCTCATTGCGTACGTACTCAGACAATGCCTAATACGCCAGATCCTCCTCCTTCCAACCACCCAAGACGATGATCAGCGGACCCTAGCTTTCAGGTAGCGCCATGATGAGAATCATGGCCTGCATGTTGGTGTCGATTTTCTAGTTCATCTGGGTGACTTGTTGCAGCAAACCTTCAAACGACAACGGGAAGGCCGGAATCGACTCTCCCTTGCTCACTCTCGTCCCAATCAGCTTTTGAAGGATGAAGAGGCAATTAGCCAAAGCCGTTGACTGGTGCACACGTCCAAGCTTTTCATAAGCCTTGGATGCAAGGGTGATACCGTGGAGATGGGCATGCTGTGACTTGTGCACTGATGTAACAAGGATGGCTAGTGCCAGCTCGTTTTTTGGCGCTCCATGCTTCATGCCCAATGTCATCTTTTGGTGGTTCAACCTCTACTATAAGAAACATCTTCAAGTAGGTGCGCACTCTCATGACAATCTCAAACTGCCATTTCCACAAGGGAAATTGTGAACTTGTCCATGTGAACTTTGTCATGCCATCGTTGATCTGCTCAAGACTAAGTGTCGTAGGTGGCGTTGTCATCCTGCTATCTACTACTCTGCTTCTCTGCTTTGTTGAGACCAATGTAGGCTGATGTAGGCTGTTGTCTGCTACTGATTTGGAAGGTGCATATCCGTTGCTTACCCCTCTGGTCGATGGCCCCTAGCTATGGTGGAGGAAGTGCTCCCACAGACACGAGGTCGTACCAACAAGGGCAGAGCTTGTCTCGTTAGGACTCGAGGGTCATACCCACAAGGGCAGAGCGTGTCCTCGTTCCGTATCCGTGGAGAGCGGTTTGGACCATGAGTCAAACTCGTGTCTGTCCTCTCACACTTGTACGCACCTTAGGCCTAGTTAGGCCGACGATGGAGCTGATGGAGCTGAGTCATCAACGCCGCGAGTCTTGGATGCCGATGAACCTGCCACTTATGTGAGTGGAGGGTTTACTATGATCACTGATCAGTGTGAGCCCATAATCCTTTGTCAACCCGCCTGAGGCTAACAATCTACAAACCGAGTACAGTGACAACCACCGACCGCTCATAGCATTCCAGCAATGAGAAGATATCCCCCTCATGATCGTGTTTCCACACTGTTCAGCACCCAACGCTTGTCCATTCCGTGGCCTCTCGGTTCCCCCTTTTAGCTTGTCCAAAGTCTTTTAAATCTGCCCTTGGCTGGCCAACTTATGCCTTGGTTTTTGACACAAGTCTCAAGGGTAAGAAGTGGATGATTAATCATATGCAAGTGGCATGTACTTATAGTCCTACAGCCGGCTCTAGAATTGTGTGCGCAGTGGCTCCTTGGAGGGCCACTTCCAGGGCAATCCTGGGCCACCTCACTAGTCCGCCATGTCATGCGTCCTGTGACCGCCAAGTGGCAACCTCCACTGGAAGCATCCTAGGAGCTTCCTCTCATCCTATGGGTCACGAAGAAATTTGCCCGTACCAGGTTTCAGCCGTGACCTCACGGCTCTAACTCTAAGGTGCTAACCATTGCACTTCACAGGCTTGTTGCATAGGGCGTCTACCAGCTAGACCATCAAGACTGGATGTAGGGAACTCACTCCAAAGGAGCAGGGCATGCCTACACTTGTCCAAAGTACATCAATGGTCAAGGGGCACTACAAAATGACAGTATTAGCAGGGTGTGGCTACCATGGACAATGACCGACCAAAGTATGCATATGTATTGCCTTTGACCAAAGAATTCCGCTATGTATGGTCAACGTTGACAACTCATAATACAAGTTACAAATTGTCAGAGAGGGAAACAATGGTTTGGGAACACCCAGTATCAAATAGCAAGCACAGGGGGCTTCAATACGTTGTGGAACGGTGTGGATACCATGCACGATGACCAACCAAAGTAGGCATATGTCACTGACCATGACCAAATAATGTTACTAAGCATTGTCCAGGCCTTCCTTAGGCATTGCTGAGGCATTGCCACGAATTGCCAGGCATTGCCAAGCATTGCCAGGCATTACCCAGGCATTACCAAGCAGTGCTAGGCATTGCCCGGACATTGCCAGGCATTGTACGGGCATAACCAGGCATTGCCAGGCATTACCATGCATTACCAGGCATTGCTAGGCATTACCAAGGCATTGCCAGGCATTGCCAAGCATTTCCCAGGCATTGCCAAGCATTGCTTGGCATTGCCTAGGCATTGCCAAACATTACTAGGCATTGCTAAGCATTTCCCATGCATTGCCAGGCATGGCTAGGCATTACCTTGGCATCGCTAGGCATTGTCAGCCATTGCCATTCATTGGCAGATATTGCCCAGGCATTACACAGGCATTGCCCATGCATTGCCACGCATTACCCAGGTATTGTCAGGTATTTCCAGGCATTCACATGTAATGCCAGGCATTGCCCAAGCACTAATAGGCATTGTTCAGGCATTGCCATTCATTGCGCAGGCATTGCGAGGCATTTCCCAGGCATTCCCAGGCATTACCCATGTTTGCAAAGCATAAGCATTACAACGCATTACTCAGACATTGCCAGGTATCGACTAGCAAGCACAAGGACCTTCAATAAGTTGTGGCATGGTGTGCATACCATACACAATGGCCAACCAAATTAGGCACATGTCACTGACCATGACCAAACAATGTCACAAAGTGTGGTAAACGTTGACAACTCATAACACGAGTCACAAATGGTCATAGTTGAAGATAATGGTTTGTGAATACTAGTTATCAAGTAGCAAGTACAACTACCTTCAATATGTAGTGGCACAGTGTGGCTACCATGCATTGTGACCAACCAAAATATGCATATGTAACTAACCATGACCAACGAATTCCACTTCATGTGGTCAACATTGACAACTCACAACACAAGTCACAGATAGTCAGATGGGGGTAACAATGGTTTGGGAATACTAGCTATCAACTAGAAAGCATAACGACCTTCAATACATAGTGACACGGCGTGGTAGCCATGTAGAGTGACAAACCAAACTACGCATATGTCACTAACCATGACCAAATAAAATGCACAGTCTGTGGTCAACGTTGAAAACTCATAAAACGGGTCACAAATAGTTAGAGGGGGAAAGAATGGGTTCGCAATACTAGTTATCAACTAGCAAGTAGGAAGACCTTCAACAAGTAGTCGCACGGTGTGGCTAGCGTACACAGTGATCAACCAAAGGATGCATACGTCACTGACTATGACCGAACAGGTCCACTATGTGTGGTCAACATTGACAACTCATAACACGAGTCACAAATGGTCAGATGGAGAGACAATGGTTTGGGAAACACGTGCATGGACTAGAAAGGACAAAGAACTTCAATACGTATTGGCACAGTGTGGCTACTGTGCACACCAGACGACCAAACTAGGCATATGTTACTGACCATGACCAAAGAATTTCAATAATGTTGGTCAACGTTCACCAACCATAACACGTGTCACAAACGGTGAGAGGGGGAAACAATGGCCCGGGAAGATCAGTTCACAAATAGCAAGTACAGCGACCTTCAATCAGTAGTAGCATGGCGTGGCTACCATGCACAATGACCGACCAAAGTAGGCATATGTACTGCCTTTGACCAAAGAAATTCGCTGTGTGTTGTCAACGATGACAACTCATAATACGAGTCACAAAGGTTCTGATGAAGAAACAATGGTTTGGGGACACCACGTATCAACTAGCAAGCACAATGACTTTCAATGAGTTATGGCACGGTGTGGATACCATGCAAGATGACCAACCAAAGTATGCATATGTCACTGACCATGACCAAAGAATGTCACCATGTGTGGTAAACTTTGACAACACATAACTCGAGTCACAAATGGTCATAGTGGAAGCAAAAGGTTTCTGAATACTAGTTATCGACTAGCAAGTACAAACACCTTCAATATGTACTTGCGCAGTGTGGCCACAATGCACAGTGACCAACCAACGTATGCATATGTCACTAACCATGACCAAAAAATTTCAGTTCATGTGGTCAATGTTGACAACTCACAATAGGAGTCACAGATAGTGGGAGAGGGTAACAATGGTTTTGGAAAAGTAGCTATCAACTAGAATGCACAAAGTCCTTCAATACATTGTGACACGGCGTGGTAACCATGCATAGTGACAAACCTAAGTATGCATATGCCACTTACCGTGAGAAAATGAATTTCACTGTGTGTGATCAACGTTGAAAACTCATAACACGAGTCACAAATGGTCAGAGGGGGAAACTATGGGTTGGGAACACTAGTTATCAACTAGCAAGTATGAAGACCTTGAACAAGTAGTGGCGCGGTGTGGCTAGCGTGCACAGTGACCAGCCAAAGGATGCATACGTCATTGACTATGACCGAAGAAGTCCACTATGTATGGTCAACATTGACAACTCATAACACGAGTCACAGATTCTCAGAGGGAGAGACAATGGTTTGGGAACCCTATGTTTTGACTAGAACGGACAAATAACTTCAATACGTAGTGGCACGGTGTGGCTAATATGCACACCTAACAACCAAACTAGGCATATGTCAATGACCATGACCAAACAATTTCAATATGGGTGGTCAACGTTCACCATCCATAACACAAGTCACAAACGGTCAGAGGGGGAAACAATGGTCTGAAAATACCAGTTCTCAACTAGCAATTACAACGACCTTCAATCAGTAGTGGCATGGTGTGGCTACAATGCAAAATAACCGACCAAGGTAGGCATATGTACTTCCTTAGACCAAAGAAATCCGATGTATATGGTCAACATTGACAACTCATAAGATGAGTCACAAGTTGTCACAAGTGGGAACAATGGTTTGGAAACACCAGGTATCAACTAGAAAGTACAAGGACCTTCAATAAGTTGTGGCACAGTGTGGATACCATGCACGATGACCAACAAAGGTAGGCATATGTGACTGACCATGAACAAATAATGTCACTAAGTGTGGTGAACTTTGACAACTCATAACACGAGTCACAAATGGTCACAGTGGAAGACAATGGTTTGTGAATACTAGTTATCAAGTTGCAAGTACAAATACATTCAATATGTTGTGGCACCATGTGGCTACCATGCACAGTGACCAACCAAACTATGCACATGTCACTGACCATGACCAACGAATTGCACTTCATGTGGTCAATGTTGACAACTCACAACACGAGTCACAGATAGTCTGAGGGGGGTAACAATGGTTTGAAAAAACCTAGCTATCAAATCGAAAGCACAAAGACCTTCAATACGCAGTGACACAGCGTGGTAACCATGTACAATGATAAACCAAAGTAGGCATATGTCCCTAACCACGACCAAGCGAATTTCACAGTGTGTGGTCAACGTTGAAAACTCATAACACGAGTCACAAATAGTCAGAGGGGGAAACAATGGGTTGGGAACACTAGTTATCAACTAGCAAGTACAGAGACCTTCAACAAGTTGCGGCACGGTGTGGCTAGAGTACACGGTGACCAATCAATGGATGCATACGTCCCTGACTATGACCGACGAAGTCCACTATGTGTGGTCAACATTGACAACTCGTAACAAGAGTCACAACTGGTCAGAGGGAGAGACAGTGGTATGGGGACCATATGCATGGACTAGAAAGGGCATAGAACTTCAATGCGTGGTGGCACGGCGTGGCTGCTATGCACACCAAACAACCAAACTAGGCATATGTCAGTTACCATGATGAAATAATTTCAATATGGGTGGTCAACGTTCACCAACCATAACACGAGTCACAAACGGTCACAGGGGGGAACAATAGTCTAGGAATTTCAGTTCTCAACTAGCAAGTACAACGACCTACAATCAGTAGTAGCACGGTATGGCTACCACGCACAGTGACCGACCAAAGTACGCACATGTACTGCCTTCGACCAAAGAAATCCGCTATGTGTGGTCAACGTTGACAACTCATAATACGAGTCACAAATGGTCTGATGGGGAAACAATGGTTTGGGAACACCAGGTATCAACTATTTGGCACAATGACCTTGAGAAAGTGATGGCATGGTGCGGATACCATGCACAATGACCAACCAAAGTGTGCGTATGTCATTGACCATGACCAAAGAATGTCACCATGTGTAGTAAAATTTGACAACTCACAACACGAGTCACAAATAATCAGAGTGGAAGAAAATGGTTTCTAAATACTAGTTATTTACTAGAAAGTACAAATACCTTCAATATGTAGTCCCAAAGTATGGCTACAATGCACAGTGACCAAAGAAAGTATGCACATGTCACTGACCATGACCAAATGATTTCACTTCATGTGGTCAGTGTTGACAACTCACAACACGAGTCAAAGATAGTCAGAGGTAGTAACAATGGTTTGGGAAGACTAGCTATCAACTAGAAATAACAAAGACCTTGAGTACATAGTGACACGGCGTAGCAACCATGTACAGTGACAAACTAAAGTAGGCATATGTCACTAACCATGACCAAACGACTTTCAAAGTGTGTCGTCAACGTTGAAAACTCATAACACGAGTCAGAAATGTTCAGATGGGGGAACAATGGGTTGGGAACACTATATATCAACCAGAAAATACACAGTCCTTTGACAAGCAGTGGCACGGTGTGGCTAGCATGCACAGTGACCAACCAAAGGATGCATACGTCACTGACTATGACCGAAGAAACCCACTATGTGTTGTCAACATTGACAACTCATAACACGAGTCACAAATGGTCAGAGGGAGAGACAATGGTTTGGGAACCCTATGTTTTGACTATAATGGACAACAAACTTTGATACGTAGTGGCACAATGTGGCTAATATGCACACCAAACAACCAAGCTAGGTATATGTCATTGACCATGACCAAAGAATTCCAATATGGGAGGTCAACGTTCACCAACCATAACCCAAGTCACAGACGGTCAGAGGGGAAAACAATGGTCTGGGGATATCAGTTCTCAACTAACAAGTACAACGACCTTCAATCAGTAGTAGCACGGTGTGGCTACAATGCAAAATGACCGACCAAAGAAGGCATATGTACTGCCTTTGACCAAAGAAATCCGCAGTAGGCCGTCAACATTGACAACTCATAATACGAGTCACAAGCTGTCAGAGGGGAAAACAATGGTTTAGAAACACCAGGTATCAACTAGCAAGCACAAGGACCTTCAATAAGTTGTGGCATGGTGTGGATACCATGCACGATGACCAACCAAAGTAGGCATATGTCACTGACCATGACAAACTAATGTCACTAAGCGTGGTAAACTTTGACAACTCATAAGACAAGTCACACATTGTCAAAGTGGAAGACAATGGTTTGTGAATACTAGTTATTGAGCAGTAAGTACAAATACATTCAATATGTTGTGGCACAGTGTGGCTACCATGCACACTGACCAACCAAAGAATGCATATGTCACTGACCATGACCAAGGAATTGTACTTCATTTGTCAACGTTGACAACTTACAACACGAGTCACAGGTACTCTCAGGGGGAAAACTATGGGTTGGGAACACTAGCTATAAACTAGAAAGCACAGAGACCTTCAATACGCAGTGACACGGCGTGGTAACCATGTATAGTGACAAACCAAAGTAGGCATATGTCACTAACCACGACCAAACAAATTTCATAGTGTGCGGTTAACGTTGAAAACTCATAACACAAGTCACAATTGGTCAGAGGGGGAAACAATGGGTTGGGAACACTAGTTGTCAACTAGCAAGTACGAAGACCTTTGACAAGTAGTGGCACAGTGTGGCTACCGTGCACAGTGACCAACCAAAGGATGCACACGTCACTGACTATGACCACAGAAGTCCACTATGTGTGGGCAACATTGACAACTCATAACACGAGTCACAAATGGTCAGAGGGAGAGACAATGGTTTGGGAAACCCATGCATAGACTATAAAGGAGACAGAACAGCAATACGTAGTGGCACGGTTTGGCTACTCTGCACACCAAACAACCAGACTAGGCATATGTCACTGACCATGACCAAAGAATTTCCATATGGGTGGTCAGCGTTCACCAACCATAACAGGAGTCACAAATGGTCGGAGGGGGGAACAATGGTCCGCGAATGTCACCATGTGTGGTAAACTGTAACAACTCATAACACGAGTCACAAATGGTCAGAGTGGAAGATAATGGTTTTTGAATACTAGTTATCGACTAGCAAGTACAAATACCTTCAATATGTAGTTGCATAGTGTGGGCACAATGCACAGTGACCAACCAAAGTATGCATATGTCACTAACCATGACCAAAGAATTTCACTTCATGTGGTCAATGTTGACAACTCA
>SZWC01001533.1:196869-221133 GCA_023375785.1 Penium margaritaceum
GTTGACCATACCGATCCCTCGAGTACCTGTAGAGTGCAAGTCACTGTCAAACGCCTTTGTCATGCAATCTACAAGCATCCTCTTCGTCTTCACAAACTCCAGGTCCACAATCTCCTTGGAGATAAGATCGCGCGAGTAGTGGTACCTGATGTTAATGTGCTTCGTGCGCCGGGAGATGACTTCATCCTGTGCCATTGCCATGGCACTCTTGTTGTCGATGCGGACCACCATTGCTTCTGTCTGTGGCACTTTCATCTCAGCAAGCAAACTGTGTGGCCACTGTGTTGCCTTGCATGCTTTTGACTGAGCGATGTGCTCTGCCTCAGCGGTAGAGAGGGAGACACAGTCTTAGTTTCTGCTTGCCCAAGAGACTGCACCACCGTTCAAGAGGCACATAAAGCCCGAGGTGGACTTTCTGTCATCGATTCTTCCTCCACAATTGGCGTCTTTGTAGCACACAAGTTGCACCGGGTCAGATCCCTCTTGGCCTCCAAACTTGAGTCCCATGTGTCGTGTCTTCTGCAGATAGCGCATGATGTGCTTGACTGCTTGCCAGTGCTCTCGCCCTGGGTTGGCCACAAACCTGCTCACTTGTCCCATAGCATAGCAGATATCAGGGCGTGATCCAACCATTGCATACATGAGGCTACCAACAGCAAACTCGTAGGGAATGTTCTCCATCTCATGCCGTTCTGCTTCTCTGCTGTGGCTCATGGAGGAGGAGAGCTTGATGTCTGTTGTCATGGGCGTGCTGATGGGTTTGCAATCCTCCATGTTGTAGCGCTTCAAAACCTATGTGATGTACTTCGTCTGGTTCAATTCGATGGTACCTGCTGCTTGGTTACGGTGGATGGCAATCCTGAGGTAGTACTCAAGAGGACCCATATCCTTCATCTTGAACCTGTTGCTGAGGTTTTTCTTTAGCTTATTCAGCAGCTCGACGGAAGACAAGCAGATGATGAGATCGTCCACATACAGTGCAACCAGCATCACATCTTGCTCATCCTCTCGCACGTAGACACCAGGGTCGTTCTGGCAGTGCGCAAAAGCAAGTCCGGCCATGAAGCTGTCCATCTCCTTGTACCACATCCTTGGGGCCTGTTTCAACCCGTAGAGGGCTTTGATGAGTTTTTACACCTTGCCCTCTGAGCCTTGACTCCCTTAGGCACCTCCATCAACACCTCTTTATCGAGCTTCCTGTAAAGGAAAGTTGTCTTGACGTCCATCTGGTGGATGTCCAAGTCTTTGGCAGCAACAATGGCCAGCAGGGATCTGAGGGAGGCAAAGGTGACGACTGGCGTAAATGTCTCCTCGTACTCTGAGCCTGCATGCTGGGAGAATCCCTTTGCCACAACTCTTGCCTTGTACTTGTCGATTGTGCCATTCTACTTCAGCTTCTTCCAAAGAACCCACTTCGACCCCACCACGTGAGCGTTTGGGGGCCTGTCCACCAGAACCCATGTCTCATTCTCCTCAATGGACGCGAGCTTGCTGTCCACTGCCTCCTTCTACTTGGCCGCATCCGGCCTGGTCATAGCGTCTGCCACTGTCACAGGCTCTCCCCGAGCCAAGCATGACCAGCTGAGTCCGGTCCATGTGCCGCTGTCAGCATCGTACTGTTTTGTGGCTTTCTTTTGATGCGTGCTCCACCAAATTTTCCCTGCTGGTGGGTCGTTGTCATGCTGCTATTGTTGTTGCTGCTGTTGCTTCTGCTGCTGGTGCTACTTTTGCTGGTGCTGCTGCAATGATTCTTGCTGCCTTGGTGATCCTTCGACAGAGGAAGAGCCACTAGCCTCAGAGTCTGACTCTGAAGCCTCGGACGACTCAAACTGAGTGTCGAAGTCCGTCGTTGTGTCAGCCTGCACAGCCGCTCTCCTTGCAGAATCACCTCCTTGATTCACTGGCGTGATCTGCCAGTTGTTGGGTGCTTGATCTCCCGACTCAAGAAGCATGACCTTCTCTCCCGATTTGGGGGTGTGGGCCGCATCTAGCACCTCTCCCTTTCCAAGCTTCCTCTCATTGAACTCGACGTCTCGGCTTTGGATGAGCTTTCTAGCAGTCTGGTCCCACAGCCTGTATGCCTTGTGTGCAGTGTCGTAGCCAACCATGACGCACTTGCGGGCACGAGCATCAAACTTCCCACTCCCTTTGCCTGCTTGGACCTTTGCCCAGGTAGTGCTGCCAAACACCTTCAGATGTGAGGCATCTGGCTTCTTTCCCGACCACACCTCCTGTGGCGTCTTGAGCTGCTTCTCTTGCTCCTTCTTGCCTCGCCTACGAAGTGCAGCTGCAGGGGTAAGGTTCACGAGGTAGCAGGCCGTCCTTGCAGCTTTCGCCCAGAAGCGAGGTGGATTTTTGGCATCAAAGAGCATGCTTCGCGTCATGCCGATGATGGTCTGGTTCATGCGCTTGGCAACGCCAATACTCTGCGGGGTGTAGGGCGACGTGGTCTGGTTGTTGATTGCGTGTTGGTTCAACCAACCCTTGCACGCCTCGTACTCACTACCGTTGTCACTCTGCAGCGCCTTGACCTTCTTCTCAGTCTGCCGCTCCACCATGGCGACAAAATATTGCAGCTTCTCCGTGGCCTCTCCCTTTTGCTTGGGGAAGTAGATCCACACCTTACGGCTATGGTCGTCGATGAAGGTCAGAAAGTATTTTCTGCCTCCGTTTGAAGGCGTGCAGAACGGTCCGCACACGTCGGCGTGGATCACGTCCAAGTTGGCTGCTGCACGCTAACCATTGCGCTCGAAGCGCTTCCTCTTTGCCTTGCCTTGGAGGCATGGCTCACATAGCTTCTTACACCCAGCCTCGTCCTTTGCCTTGCAACCCTCCATCCCACGAACCACCTGCTGTTGCTGCATCACCCGCAGCGTGCTATCGGCTACGTGCCCAAAGCGCCTGTGCCACAGCTCAGCATCTGTGTTGTTGGTGGAGGTGACAGCCGCAGCGGCTGCCTCTCGTGCAGTCTCACGTGTTTGCACCACCGTCTCCGCGGCACCCGTATGTCCCTCATTTGACCTCTCTGCAGGCTTGGTCTGCAGTACATAGAGCCCATCGACTCTTGGGACCTCTACGACGAGGTCATCTTTGGCGGAGGAGATCTTGATGTCCTTGTTCTTGACGATCACAGCCTCCTCATGTGTGAAGACAACCGTCATGTCGTGGTCTGTGATTTTGGAGACCGACAAGAGGTTTTGTTGCAAATGTGGGCATATAAACTACACCCTGCAGTTTCAGATCCTTCTTTGCACCATTGACGCTGATGCTGATCAGCTTGTCTCCCTCGCCTTTAGCATAGGTGACACCGCCATTTGCACACCGAAAGCGATGGTCGGTGTGTTCAATGGAGACAAAGCCAGCCTTCTGCCTCGAGGAGTGATGGTCGGTGCCAGAGTTGAGCGCGAACGCTCCTGGCTTGAGCAGCGCCGCTCCCTTGGTCGTGGACACGCTCTCACCCATCATGTTGGTAAGTTCCTTCTTACCCTTTCATCTGCCCTCGTTCTTGCCACCCTTGCCTCCGTCTTCCTTCTTGGAAGCTCTACACTCCCGTGCCCAGTGCCCAGGCTTGCCACAGTTGTGGCACTTCCCAGGAAGCTTTTAACCCTTTCCACCGCCACCATTGCCTTTTCCCCCATTGCCACCGCTTCTGCTATTCCTCTGACCAGAATAAAAGTTGTTACTGCTGCGACCATCATACCGAGCGGCATAGGCTGAGATGTTGGCCTCAGTGCCGCTACGACGCATGGCCTCGTTGCGTACGTACTCATACACTGCCTAATACGTCAGATCCTCCTCCTTCCAACCGCCCAAGACGATGATCAGAGGACCCCAGCTTTNNNTGATACCGTGGAGATGGGCAAGCTGTGACTCATGCACTGATGTCACAAGGATGGCTAGCGCCAGCTCGTTTTTTGGCGCTCCATGCTTCATGCCCAAGGTCATCTTTTGGTGGTTCAACCTCTTCTCCAAGAAACATCTTCAAGTAGCCGCGCACTCTCATGACAATCTCAAACTGCCATTTCCACAAGGGAAATTGTGAAGTTGTCCCTGTGAACTTTGTCATGCCACCATTGATCTGCTCAAGACTAAGTATCGTAGGTGGCGTCGTCATCCTGCTATCTGCTTCTCTGCTTTGTTGAGGCCAATGTAGGCTGTTGTCTGCTACCGATTTGGAAGGTGCATATCCATTGCTTACCCCTCCAGCCGATGGCCGCTAGCTATGGTGGAGGAAGTGCTCCCACAGACACGAGGTCGTACCCACAAGGGCAGAGCTTGTCTCGTTAGGACTGGAGGGTCATACCCACAAGGGCAGAGCGTGTCATCGCTCCTTATCCGTGGAGAGCGGTTTGGACCACGAGCCAAACTCGTGTCTGTCCTCTCACACTTGTACGCACCTTAGGCCTAGTTAGGCCGTGATGGAGCAGATGGAACTGAGTCTTCAACACCGCGAGTCTTGGATGCCGATGAACTTGCCACTTATGTGAGCGGAGGGTTTGCAATGGTCACTGATCAGTGTGGGCCCATAACCCTTTGTCGACCCGCCTGAGGCAAACGGTCTAAAAACCGAGTACAGTGACAACCGCCGACCGCTCATAGCATTTCAGCAATGAGAAGATATCCCCCTCATGATCGTGTTTCCACACTGTTCAGCTCCCAACGCTTGTCCCTTCCATGGCCTCTTGGTTCCCCCTTTTAGCTTATCCCAAGTCTTTTAAATCTGCCCTTGGTTGGCCACTTTATGCCTTAGTTTTCGACACAAGTATCAAGGGTAAGAAGTGGATGAGTAATCCTATGCAAGTGGCATGTACTTATAGTCCTACAGCCGGCTTTAGAATTGTGTGCACAGTGGCTCCTTGGAGGGCCACTTCCAGGGCAATCCTGGGCCACCTCACTAGTCCGCCACGTCATGCGTCCTGTGACTGCCAAAAGGCAACCTCCACTGGAAGCATCCTAGGAGCTTCCTCTCATCCTATGGGTCACAAAGCAAATTGCCCGTACCAGGGTTTGAAGCCGTGACCTCACGGTTCTAACTCTCGAGCGCTAACCATTGCACTTCAAATGCTTGTTGCATAGGGCGTCTACCGGCTAGACTATAAGGACTGGACGTAGGGAACTCACCCCAAAGGAGCACGGCATGCCTACACTTTTCCAAAGTACAGCAATGGTCAAGGGGCACTAGAAAATGACAGTAGTAGCACATTGTGGCTGCCATGCAGAATGACCGACCAAAGTAGGCATATGAACTGCCTTTGACCACAGAAATCCGCTGTGTGTGGTCAACGTTGACAGCTCATAACACGAGTCACAAATGGTCAGAGAGGGAAACAATGGTTCGGTAACACCAAGTATCAAATAGAAAACACAAGGGGCTTCAATATGTTGTGGCACGGTGTGGATACCATGAACGATGACCAACCAGAGTAGGCATGTGTCACTGAACATGACCAAATAATGTCACTAAGTGTGGTAAACTTTGACAACTCATAACACGAGTCACAAATGGTCTGGGTGGAAGATAATGGGTTTTGAATAATAGTTATTGACTAGAAAGTACAAATACCTTCAATATGTAGTGGCATAGTGTGGCTAGAATGCACAGTGACCAACCAAAGTATGCATGTGTTACTGACCATGACGAAAGAATTTCACTTCATGTGGTAAACATTGACAACTCACAACACAAGTCACATATATTCAGAGGGGGTAACAATGGTCTGGGAACACTAGCTATCAACTAGAAAGCACAAAGACCCTTGATACGTAGTGACACGGCGTGGTAACCATGCATAGTGATCAACCAAAGTAGGCATATGTCACTAACCATGACCAAACGGATTTGACAGTGTGTGGTCAACGTTGAAAACTCATAAGATGTGTCACAAATGGTCAATGGGGGAAACCATGGGTTGGGAACACTATTTATGAACTAGAAAGTAGAAAATGTTCCAACAAGTAGTGGCACGGTGTGGATAGCGTGCACAGTGACCAACCAAAGGATGCATATGTCACTGACTATGACCGAAGAAGTCCACTATGTATGGTCAACATTGACAACTCATAACACGAGTCACAGATGGTCAGAGGGAGAGACAATGGTTTGGGAACCCTATGTATTGACTAGAAGGGACAAAGAACTTGAATACGTAGTGGCACGTTGTGGCTACTATGCACACCAAACAACCAAACTAGGCATATGTCACTGACCATGGCCAGAGAATTTCAATATGGGTGGTTATCATTCACCAACCATAACACGAGCCACGAATGGTTAGAGGGGGAAACAATGGTCTTGGACTATCAGTTCTCAACTAGCAAGGACAGCGACCTTCAATCAATATAAGCACGGTGTGGCTACCATGCGCAATGACCGACCAAAGTAAGCATGTGTACTGCCTTTGACCAAAGAAATCCGCTTTGTGTGGTCAACGTTGACAACTCATAATAGGAGTCACAAATCGTCAGAGGGGGAGACAATGGTTTTGGAACACTAGGTATCAACTAGCAAGCACAATGACCTTGAATAAGTTGGGGCACGGTGTGGATACCATGCACGATGACCAGCCAAAGTAGGCATATGTCACTGACCATGACCAAATAATGTCACGAAGTGTCGTAAACTATGACAAATCTTAACAAGAGTCACAAATCATCAGGGTGGAAGATCATGGTTTGTGAATACTAGCTATCGACTAGCAAGTACAAAAACCTTCAATATGTAGTGGCACAGTGTGGCTACAATGCACAGTGACCAACCAAAGTATGCATATGTCACTGACCATGACCAAAATATTTCACTTCATGTGGTCAACGTTGACAACTCACAACACGAGTCACAGATATTAAGAGGGGGTAACAATGGTCTGGGAACACTAGCTATCAACTAGAAAGCACAAAGACCTTCAATACGTAGTGACAAGGCATAGAAACCATGTACATTGACAAACCAAAGTAGACATATGTCACTAACCATGACCAAAAGAATTTCACAGTGTGGGGTCAACGTTGAAAACGCGTAACACGAGTCACAAATAGTCAGAGGGGGGAAAAATGGATTGGGAACACTAGTTATCAACTAGCAAGTACAAATACCTTCTTCAAGTAGTGGCACGGTATGGCTAGCGTGCACAGTGACCAACCAAAGGATGCATACGTTGCTGACTATGACCAAAGAAGTCCACTATGTGTGGTCAACATTGAGAACTCATAACACGAGTCACCAATGGTCAGAGGAAGAGACAATGGTTTAGGAACCCTATGTATCAACTAAAAAGGACAAAGAACTTCAATACGTAGTGGCACACTGTGGCTTATATGCACACCAAACAACCAAACTAGGCATATGTCCCTGACCATGACCAGAGAATTTCAACATGGGTTGTCAACGTTGACCAACCATAACACGAGTCACAAACGGTCAAGGGAGGAAACAATGCTATGGGAATATCAGTTCTCAACTAGCAAGAACAATGACCTTCAGTCGGTAGCAGCACGGTGTGGTTACCATGCACAATGAACGACCAAAGTAGGCATATGTACTACCTTTGACCAAAGAAATCCGCAGAGTGTGGTCAATGTTGGCAGCTCATAATACAAGTCACAAATGGTCAGATAGGGAAACAATGGTTTGGAAACACCAAGAATCAAATAGCAAGCACAAGGAGCTCTAATACGTTGTTGCACAGTGTGGATACCATGCACGATGACCAACCAAAGTAGGCATATGTCACTGACCATGACCAAATAATGTCACTAGGTGTGGTAAACTTTGACAACTCGTAACACGAGTCACAAATGATCAGGGTGGAAGAGAATGGTTTATGAATATTAGTTGTTGACAAGAAAGTACAAATACCTTCAATATGTAGTGGCATTGTGTGGCTACAATGCATAGTGACCAACCAATGTATGCATATGTCAATGACCATGAACAAAGAAATTCACTTCATGTGGTCAATATTTACAACTCACAACACGAGTCATTGATAGTAAGAGGGGACTAATAGTGGTTTAGGAAAATTAGCTGACAACTGGAAAGTACAAAGACCTTCAATACGTAGTGACACAGCATGGTAACCATGTACAGTGACAAACCAAAGTACGCATGTGTCACTAACCATGACCAAACGGATTTCACTGTGTGTGGTCAACGTTGAAAACACATAACACGAGTCACAAATGGTGAGTGGGGCAACCCATGGGTTGGGAACACTAATTATCAACTAGCAAGTAGAACGATTTTCAACATGTAGTGGCACAGTGTGGCTCGCGTGCACAATGACCAACCAACTGATGCATACGTCACTGTCTATGACCGAAGAAGTGCACTATATATGGTGAACATTGACAATTCATAACACGAGTCACAAATGGTCAGAGGAAGAGACAATGGTTTGGGAACCCTATGTATGGACTAGACAGGACAAATAACTTCAATACGTAGTGGCACAGTGTGGCTACTATGCACACAAAACAACTAAACTAGGCATATGTCACTGACCACAACCAGAGAATATCAATATGGGTGGTCAACATTCACCAAGCATGACACGAGTCACAAACGATCGGAGGGGGAAACAATAGCCAGTGAATATCAGTTCTCAACTAGCAAGTACAGCGACCTTCAGTCAGAATAAGCACGGTGTGGCTACCATGCACAATGACCGACCAAAGTAGGAATATGTACTCCCTTTGAGCAAAGAAATCCGTTGTGTGTGGACAACGTTGACAACTCATAACATGAGTCACAAATGGTCAGAGGGGGAGACAATGGTTTGGTAACACCAGGTATCAACTAGCAAGCACAACGACCTTCAATTAGTTGCGGTATGGTGTGGATACCATGCACGAGGACATACCAAAGCAGGCAGATGTCACTGACCATGACCAAACAATGTCACTGAGTGTGGTAAACTTTGACAACTCATAACACGAGTCACAAATGGTCAGAGTGGAAGAAACTAGTTTGTGAATACTAGTTATCTAGAAGCAAGGATAAACACCTTCAATATGTAGTGGCAGGGCGTGGCTACCATGCACAATGACCAACCAAAGTACGCATATGTCACTGACCATGACCAACAAATTTCACTTCATGTGGTCAGCCTTGAAAACTCACAACACGAGTCACAGATAGTCAAGGGGGGGTCAAAATGGTTTGGGAATACTAGCTATCAGCTAGAAAGCACAAATACCTTTAATACGTAGTGACACGGCGTGGTAACCATGTATAGTGACAAACCAAACTAGGAATATGTCACTGACCATGACCATAGAATCTCAATATGGGTGGTCAACGTTGAATAACCATAACACGAGTCACAAACGGTCAGGGTAGGAAACAATGCTATGGGAATATCAGTTCTCAACTAGCAATTACAACGACCTTCAGCCACTATTAGCACAGTGTGGCTACAATGCACAATGAACGACCAAAGTGGGCATATGTATTGCCTTTGACCAAAGCAATTCGCTGTTTGTGGTCAACATTGACAACTCATCATACGAGTCACAAATGGTCAGAGAGGGAGACAATGGTTTGGGAACACCAAGTATCAAATAGCAAGTACAAGGAGCTTCAATACGTTGTGGCACGGTGTGAATGTTATGTACGATGACCAACCAAACTAGGCATATGTCACTGACCATGACCAAATAATGTCACTAAGTGTGGTAAAACTTGGCAACTCATAACACGAGTCACAAATGGTCAAGATGGAAGATAATGGTTTATGAATACTAGTTATTGACTAGCAAGTACAAATACCTTCAATATGTAGTGGCACGGTCTGGCTACAATGCACAGTGAACAACCAAAGTATGCATATGTCACTGACCATGGACAAAGAATGTCACTTCATGTGGTAAATGTTGACAACTCACAACACGAGTCACATGTATTCAGAGGGGGTAACAATGGTTTCGGAACAATAGCTATCAACTAGAAAGCACGGAGACCTTCAATACGTAGAGACACAGCATGGTAACTATGTACAGTTACAAACCAAAGTACGCATATGTCACTTACCATGACCAAAAGTATTTCACAGTGTGTGGTCAACGTTGAAAATGAATAACACGAGTCACAAATTGTCAAAGGGGGAAAAATTGGGTTGGGAACACTAGTTATCTACTAGCAAGTACAAAGACCTTCAACAAGCAGTGACAAGGTATGGCTAGCGTGGACAGTGACCAACCAAAGGATGCAGACGTCACTTACTATGACCGAAGAAGTCCACTATGTGTGGTCAACATTGACAACTTATACCACGAGTCGCAAATGGTCAGAGGGAGAGACAATGGGTTAAGAACCCTATGTATTGACTAGAAAGGACAATGAACTTCAATACGTAGTGGCACGCTGTGGCTTATATGCACACCAAACAACCAATCTAGGCACATGTCACTGATCATGACCACATGATTTCCATATGGGTGGCCAACTTTGACCAACCATAACATGAGTCACAAATGGTCAGGAGAGGAAACAATTCTATGGGAATATCAGTTATCAACTAGCAAATACAACGACATTCAGTCAATCGTAGCACGGTGTGGCTACCATGCACAATGACCGACCAAAGCAGGCATATGTAGTGCCTTTGACCAAAGAAATCCGTTGTGTGTGGTCAATGTTGACAACTCATAATAGGAGTCACAAATGGTCAGAGGGAGAGACAATGGTTTGGGAACACCAGGTATAAACTAACAAGCACAAGGACCTTCAATACGTTGTGGCACGGTGTGGATACCATGCACGATGACCAGCCAAAGTAGGCATATGTCACTGACCATGACCAAATAATGTCACTAAGTGTGTTAAGCTTTGACAACTCATAACACGGGTCACAAATGGTCAGGGTGCAAGATCATGGTTTGTGAAAACTAGCTATCGACTAGCAAGTACAAATACCTTCAATATGTAGTGGCAAAGTGTGGCTACAATGCACATTGACCAACCAAAGTATGCATGTCACTGACCATGACCAACAAATTTCACTTCATGTGGTCAACGTTGACAACTCACAACACGAGTCACTGATAGTCAGAGGGGGGTAACAATGGTTTGGGAACACTAGCTATCAACTAGGAAGCACAAAGACCTTCAATACGTAGGGACAGGGCGTGGTGACCACGTAGAGTGACAAACCAAACTAGGTATATGTCACTAACCATGACCAAAGAATTTCAATATGGGTGGTCAACGTTCACAACCCATCACATGAGTCACAAATGGTCATAGGGGGGGAAATGGTTTCAAAACACGATGTATCTTCTAGCATGTACGAAGATCTTTTGTATGTTTTGGCACTGTGTGGCTACTGTGTACAATGACCTATCCAAGTAGGCATACATCACTGTTCATGACCAAAGAAGTTTAGTTTGTGTGGTCAACGTTCACAACTCATAATACAAGTCAAAAATGGAAAGAGGGAGAAACAATGGTTTGGGAATACTTGGTATCGACTAGCAAGTACAAAGACTTTAGATACGTGGTGGCACGGTGTGGCTACCATGCACAATGACAAACCAAAGTATGCTTGTGTCACTGAAAGTCATAAAAAGAGTTTCACTGTGTGTAGTCAACTTTCCTTCATACGGCTGATCAATCGGAGCAATGGTTGAGAGGTTATTCAAGTTCGAAGTTGAAAAATTTGAAATTCCGTCTGCGTCCATTTTTTATGATTAAACTAACTTTGTTATCATTCAAGATTTTTAAATCTACCCTCTACTCTTACACCCCCTAATTGTATGCCCTTTACCCATTGGAACCCTTATAATGTCATTTGGACATCACATGAACACCATGTGAGTTGGCTTACTGCTTATGGAGTTAGATTCTGGAGTGATAGGTCCTGCGTTTGAATCCTCGTACGCGCAATATTGAATAGGCTCGCAACCTGGGGGGGGGGACGGCGGGCGTGTTGTGATACCTCAACTCTTCCTTCGAGCCTAAGTCGTAGGGGGGGTAGGGGGGGTGTCATAATACGGTCGCAAATCTGTCCTCCAGGTCGTCCACGGAACATCCCTCTAGGGGGGTGGGAGGGAGTATTCCAGTGAAGGCACCTACGCGTAACAAATCAACAAAAACCGACCTGGTGTCAAAGGGAGAAACCTTTTGCTCTTTATTGACTAGCAAGTACAAAGACTTTCAAGAAGTAGTGGAACGGTGTGGCTACCATGCACAATGACCAACCAGATTAGGCATGTGCCACTTACCATGACCAAATAATTTTACTATGTGTGGTCAACCTTGACAACCCATAACATGGGTCACAAGTTGTCAGAGGGGGAAACAATGGTTTGGGAATACTAGATACCAACTAGCAAGTACAACGACCTTCAATCAGTAGTAGCACGGTGTGGCTAACATGCACAATGACCGACCAAAGTAGGCATGTGTACTGCCTTTGACAAAAGAAATCCGCTGTGTGTGTCCAACGTTGACAACTAATAATAGGAGTCACAAATGGTCAGAGGGGGAAACAATGGTTTGGGAATACCAGGTATCAACTAGCAAGCAAGAGGACTTTCAATACAGTGTGGCACGGTGTGGATACCATGCATGATGACCAACCAAAGTAGGCATATATCTTTCACTATGACCAAATGATATCACTAAGTGTGGTAAACTTTGACAACTCATAACACGAGTCACAAATGGTCAGAGTGGAAGATAATGGTTTATGAATACTAGTAATCGAGTAGCAAGTACAAATACCTTCAATATGTAGTGGCACGGTGTGGCTATAATGCACAGTGACCAACCAAAGATTGCATATGTCACAGACCATGAACAAATCACTTCACTTCATGTGGTCAATGTTGACAACTCACAACACGAGTCACAGATATTCAGAGGGGGTAACAATGGTTTGGTAACACAGGTTATCAACTAGAAAGCACGGAGACCTTCAATACGCAGTGACACGGCGTGGTAACCATGTACAGTGACAAACCAAAGTAGGCATATGTCACTAACCATGACCAAACAAATTTCACAGTGTGTGGTCAACGTTGAAAACGCATAACACGAGTCACAAATGGTCAGAGGGGGAAACAATGGGTTGGGAACACTAGTTATCAACTAGCAGGTACAAAGACCTTGAGCAAGCAGTGGCACGGTATGGCTAGCGTGCACAGTGACCAACCAAAGGATGCATACATCACTGACTATGACCGAAGAAGTCCACTCTATGTGGTCAACATTGACGACTCATGCCACGAGTCACAAATGGTCAGAGGGAGAGACAATGATTTAGGAACCCTATGTATTGACTAGAAAGGACAAAGAATTTCAATACGTAGTGGCACGGTGTGGCTAATGTGCACACCAAACAACCGAACTAGGCATATGTCACTGATCATGACCACAAAATTTCAATATGGGTGACCAACGTTGACCAACCACAACACGAGTCACAAACGGTCAGGAGAGGAAACAATGCTATGGGAATATCAGTTCTCAACTAGCAAGTACACCGACCTCCAGTCAGTAGTAGCCCGATGTGGTTGCCATGCACAATGACCGACCAAAGTAGGCATATGTACTGCCTTTGACCAAAGAAATCCGCTGTGTGTGGTCAACGTTGACAACTCATAAAACGAGTCACAAATGCTCAAAGAGGGAAACAATGGTTTGGGAACACCAAGTATCAAATAGCAAGCACAAGGGGCTTCAATACGTTGTGGCACGGTGTGGATACCATGCACGATGACCAACCAAAGTAGGCATATGTCACTGACCATGACCAAATAATGTCACTAAGTGTGGTAAACTTTGGCAACTCATAACACCAGTCACAAATGGTCAGGGTGGAAGATAATCGTTTGTGCATAATAGTTATCGACTAGAAGGTACATATACGTTCAATATGTAAAGGCACAGTGTGGCTACAATGCACAGTGACCAACCAGGGTATGCATATGTTACTGACCATGACGAAAGAATTTCACTTCATGTGGTCAATGTTGACAACTCACAACACAAGTCACAGATATTCAGAGGGGGTAACAATGGTTTGGGAACACTAGCTATCAACTAAAATGCACAAAGACCTTCGATATGTGGTGACACGGCATGGTAACCATGTACAGTGACAAACCAAAGTAGGCATATGTGACTAACCATGACCAAACGGATTTGACAGTGTGTGGTCAACGTTGAAAACTCATAACACGAGTCACAAATGGTCAGTGGGGGAAACCATGGGATGGGAACACTAGTTATGAACTAGCAAGTAGAAAGATTTCCAACAAGTAGTGGCACAGTGTGGCTAGCGTGCACAGTGACCAACCAAAGGATGCACATGTCACTGACTACGAACGAAGAAGTCCACTATGTATGGTCAACGTTGACAACTCATAACACGAGTCACNGGAGAGACAATGGTTTGGGAACCCTATGTATCGACTAGAAAGGACAAAGAACTTCAATACGTAGTGGCACGTTGTGGCTACTATGCACACCAAAAAACCAAACTAGGCATATGTCGTTGAACATGACCAGAGAATTTCAATATGGGTGGTCAACATTCACCAACCATAACAGGATTCACAAACGGTTAGAGGGGGAAACAATGGTCTGGGAATATCAGTTCTCAACTAGAAAGTACAGCGACCTTCAATCAGCATAAGCACGGTGTGGCTACCATGCACAGTGACCGAACAAAGTAAGCATGTGTACTGCCTTTGACCATAGAAATCCACTGTGTGTGGTCAACGTTGACAACTCATAATAGGAGTCACAAATGGTCAGAGGGGGAGAAAATGGTTTGGGAACACCAGGTATCAACTAGCAAGCACAAGGACCTTCAATATGTTATGGCACCGTGTGGATATCATGCACGATGACCAACCAAAGTAGGCATATGTCACTGACCATGACCAACAAATTTCACTTCATGTGGTCAACGTTGACAACTCATAATAGGAGTCACAAATGGTCAGAGGGGGAGAAAATGGTTTGGGAACACCAGGTATCAACTAGCAAGCACAAGGACCTTCAATATGTTATGGCACCGTGTGGATATCATGCACGATGACCAACCAAAGTAGGCATATGTCACTGACCATGACCAACAAATTTCACTTCATGTGGTCAACGTTGACAACTCATAATAGGAGTCACAAATGGTCAGAGGGGGAGAAAATGGTTTGGGAACACCAGGTATCAACTAGCAAGCACAAGGACCTTCAATATGTTATGGCACCGTGTGGATATCATGCACGATGACCAACCAAAGTAGGCATATGTCACTGACCATGACCAACAAATTTCACTTCATGTGGTCAACGTTGACAACTCATAATAGGAGTCACAAATGGTCAGAGGGGGAGAAAATGGTTTGGGAACACCAGGTATCAACTAGCAAGCACAAGGACCTTCAATATGTTATGGCACCGTGTGGATATCATGCACGATGACCAACCAAAGTAGGCATATGTCACTAACCATGACCAAAGAATTTCAATATGGGTGGTCAACATTCACCAACCATAACAGGATTCACAAACGGTTAGAGGGGGAAACAATGGTCTGGGAATATCAGTTCTCAACTAGAAAGTACAGCGACCTTCAAGCAGCATAAGCACGGTGTGGCTACCATGCACAATGACCAGCCAGATTAGGCACGTGCCACTTACCATGACCAAATAATTTTACTATGTGTGGTCAACGTTGACAACCCATAATATGGGTCATGAGTTGTCAGATGGGGAAACAATGGTTTGGGAATACTAGATACCAACTAGCAAGTACAACGACCTTCAATCAGTAGTAGGACAGTGTTTCTACCATGCACAATGACCGACCAAAGTAGGCATGTGTACTGCCTTTAACCAAAAAATCCGCTATGTGTTTTCAACGTTGATAATTCATAATAGGAGTCACAAATGGTCAGAGGGGGAGAAAATGGTTTGGGAACACCAGGTATCAACTAGCAAGCACAAGGACCTTCAATACATTGTGACACAGTGTGGATACCATGCACGATGACCAACCAAAGTAGGCATATGTCACTAACCATGACCAAACGAATTTCACTCTTTGTGGTCAATGTTGAAAACTCATAACACAATTCACAAATGGTCACAAGGGGAAACAATGGGTTGGGAACCCAATGCATGGACTAGAAAGGACAAATAGCTTCAATACGTAGTGGCACGGTGTGGCTACCATGCACACCAAACAACTAAACTAGGCATATGTCACTGACCATAACCAAATAAATTCAATATGGGTGGTCAACGTTCACCAACCATAACACAAGTCACAAACGGTCTGATGAGGAAACAATGATGCAGGAACATCAGTTCTCAACTAGCAAATACAACGACCTTCAACAAGCAACGGTACGGTATGGCTAGCGTGCACAGTGACCAACCAAAGGATGCATACGTCACTCACTATGAACAAAAAAGTCCACTATGTATGGCCAACATCGACAACTCATAACACGAGTCACAAATGGTCAGGGGAAGAGACAATGGTTTAGGAACCCTATGCATCGACTAGAAAGGACAAAGAAATTCAATACGTAGTGGCACACTGTGGCTTATATACACACCAAACAACCAAACTAGGCATATGTCATTGACCATGACCAGAGAATTTCAATATGGGTGGTCAATGTTGACCAACCATAACACGGGTCAAAAACGGTCAGGGGAGGAAACAATACCATGGGAATCCTAGTTCTCAACTAGCAAGTACAACGGCCTTCAGTCAGTAGTAGCACAGTGTGGTTACCATGCACAATGAACAACCAAAGCAGGCATATGTACTGCCTTTGATCAAAGAAATCCGCAGTGTGTGGTCAACGTTGACAACTCATAATACAAGTCACAACTGGTCAGATAGGGAAACAATGGTGTGGGAACACCAAGTGTCAAATAGCAAGCACAAGGAGCTTCAATACGTTGTGGCACGGTGCGGATACCATGCACGATGACCAACCAAAGAAGGCATATGTCACTGATCATGACCAAATAATGTCACTTTGACAACTCATANCACAAGTCACAAATGATGAGGGTGGAAGATAATGGTTCAAGAATATTAGATATCGACTAGAAAGTACAAAAAACCTTCAATATGTAGTGGCACAGTGTGGCCACAATGCACAGTGACCAGCCAAAGTATGCACATGTCACTGACCATGAACAAAGAAATTCACTACATTTGGTCAACATTCACAACTCACAACACGAGTCACAGATAGTCAAAGGGGGCTAACAATGGTCTAAGAACACTAGCTGACTACTAGAAAGAACAAAGACCTTCGATACGTAGTGACACGGCGTGGTAACCATGTACAGTGACAAACCAAAATAGGCATGTGTCACTATCCATGACAAAAAGAATTTCACAGTGTGTGGTCAACGTTTAAAATGCATAACACGAGTCACAAAAGGTCAAAGGGGGAGATAATGGGTTGGGAATACTAGTTATCAACTAGCAAGTACAAATACCTTCAACAAGCTGTGGCACGGTATCGATAGTGTGCACACTCACCAACCACAGGATGCATACGTCACTAACTATGACCGAAGAAGTCCACTATGTGTGGTCAACATTGACAACTCATACCATGAGTCACAAATGGTCAGAGGGAGACACAATGGCTTGGGAACCTTGTGTATTGACTAGAAAGGACAAAGAACTTCAATACATAGTGGCACGGTGTGGCTAATATGCACACCAAACAACCAAACTAGGCATTTGTTACTGACCATGACCAGAGAATTTCAATATGGGTGGTCAACGTTGACCAAGCATAACACGAGTCTCAAACGGTCAGGGGAGGAAATAATGATATGGGAATATCAGTTCTCAACTAGCAAGTACAACGACCTTCAGTCAGTAGTAGCACGGTGTAGCTACCATGCACAATGACCGACCAAAGTAGGCATATGTACTACCTTTGACCAAAGAAATCTGTTGTGTATGGTCAACATTGACGACTCATAATACGAGTCACAACTGGTCAGATAGGGAAACAATGGTTTGGGAACACCAAGTATCAAATAGCAAGCACAAGGGGCTTCAATACGTTGTAGCACGGTGTGGATACTATGCACGATGACCAACCAAAGTAGGCATATGTCACTGAAAATGACCAAATAATGTCACTAAATGTGGTAAACTTTGACAACTCATAACATGAGTCACAAATGGTCAGGGTGGAAGATGATGGTTTATGAATACTAGTTATCGACTAGGAAGTAAAAATACCTTAAAGATGTAGTAGCACAGTGTAGCTACAATGCACAGGGAACAACCAAAGTATGCATATGTCACTGACCATGAAGAAATAAATTCACTTCATGTGGTCAATGTTGACTACTCACAACACGTGTCACAGATATTCAGAGGGGGTAACAATGGTTTGGGAACAATAGCTATCAACTAGAAAGCATGGAGACCTTCAATACGTAGATACACAGCGTGGTAACCATGTACAGTGACAAACCAAAGTAGGCATATGTCACTAACCATGACCAAAAGAATTTCACTATGTGTGGTCAACCTTGAAAACGCATGACATGAGTCACAAATGGTCAAAGGGGGAAACATTGGGTTGGGAACATTAGTTATCAACTAGAAAGTACAAAGACCTTCAACAAGCAATGGCACGGTATGGCTAGCGTGCACAGTGACCAACCAAAGGATGCATACGTCACTGAATATGACCGAAGCAGTCCACTATGTGTAGTCAACATTCACAACTCATACCACGAGTCGCAAATGGTCAGAGGGAGAGACAATGGTTTGGGAACCCTATGTATTGACTAGAAAGGACAAGGAACTTCAGTACGTAGTGGCACGGTGTAGCTAATATGCACACCAAACAACCAAACTAGGCATATGTCACTGATCATGACCATATAATTTCAATATGGGTGGCCAACGTTGACCAACCATAACACGAGTCACAAACGGTCAGTAGATGAAACAATGCTATGGGAATATCAGTTCTCAACTAGCAAGTACAACAACCTTCAGTCAGTAGTAGCACGGTGTGGCTACCATGCACAATGACCGACAAAAGCAAGCATGTGTACTGCCTTTGACCAAGGAAATCTGCTGTGTGTGGTCAACGTTGACAACTCATGATACGAGTCACGAATGGTCAAAGGGGGAAACAATGATTTGGGAACACCAAGTGTCGGGTAGCAATCACAAGGGTCTTCAATACGTTGTGGCACGGTGTGGATACCACGCACGATGACCAGCCAAAGTAGGCATATGTCACTGACCATGACCAAATAATGTCACTAAGTGTGGTAAACTTTGACAACTCATAACACGAGTCACAAATGGTCAGGGTAGACGATAATGGTTTGTGAATACTAGTTATCGACTAGAAAGTACACATACCTTCAATATGTAGTGGCACAGTGTGGATAAAATGCATTGTGACCAACCAAAGCATGCACATGTCACTGAGCATAACGAAATAATTTCACTTCATGTGGTCAATGTTGACAACTCACAACACGAGTCACAGATATTCAGAGGGGGTAACAATGGTTTGGGAACACTAGCTATCATCTAGAAAGCACAAAGACCTTCGATGCGTAGTGACACGGCGTGGTAACCATGTACAGTGATAAACCAAAGTAGGCATATGTCACTAACCATGACCAAACGGATTTGAGAGTGTGTGGTCAACGTTGAAAACTCATAACATGAGTCAAAAATGGTCAATGGGGGAAACCATGGGTTGGGAACACTATTTATGAACTAGCAAGTAGAAATATTTCCAACAAGTAGTGGCACGGTGTGGATAGCGTGCACAGTGACCAAGAAAAGGATGCATATGTCACTAACTATGACCGAAGAAGTCCACTATGTATGGTCAACATTGACAACTCATAACACGAGTCACAGATGGTTAGAGGGAGAGACAATGGTTTGGGAACCCTATGTATTGACTAGAAGGGACAAAGAACTTCAATACGTAGTGGCACGTTGTGGCTACTATGCACACCAAACAACCAAACTAGGCATATGTCACTGACCATGACCAGAGAATTTCAATACGGGTGGTTAACATTCACCAACCATAACACGAGCCACGAAGGGTTAGAGGGGGAAACAATGGTCTGGGAATATCAGTTCTCAACTAGCAAGGNCAGCGACCTTCAATCAATATAAGCACGGTGTGGCTACCATGCGCAACGACCGACCAAAGTAAGCATGTGTACTGCCTTTGACCAAAGAAATCCGCTTTGTGTGGTCAACGTTGACAACTCATAATAGGAGTCACAAATCGTCAGAGGGGGAAACAATGGTTTGGGAACACTAGGTATCAACTAGCAAGCACAAGGACCTTGAATAAGTTGGGGGACGGTGTGGATACCATGCACGATGACCAGCCTAAGTAGGCATATGTCACTGACCATGACCAAATAATGTCACGAAGTGTGGTAAACTATGACAAATCATAACAAGAGTCACAAATCGTCATGGTGGAAGATCATGGTTTGTGAATACTAGCTATCGACTAGAAAGTACAAAAACCTTCAATATGTAGGGGCACAGTGTGGCTACAATGCACAGTGACCAACCAAAGTATGCATATGTCTTTGACCATGACCAACAAATTTCACTTCATGTGGTCAACGTTGACAACTCACAACACGAGTCACAGATATTAAGAGGGGGTAACAATGGTCTGGGAACACTAGCTATCAACTAGAAAGCACAAAGACCTTCAATACGTGGTGACAAGGCATGGAAACCATGAACATTGACAAACCAAAGTAGACATGTCACTAACCATGACCAAAAGAATTTCACAGTGTGGGGTCAACGTTGAAAACGCGTAGAACGAGTCACAAATAGTCAGAGGGGGAAACAATGGATTGGGAACACTAGTTATCAACTAGCAAGTACAAAGACCTTCTACAAGTAGTGGCACGATATGGCTAGCGTGCACAGTGACCAACCAAAGGATGCATACGTCACTGACTATGACCAAAGAAGTCCACTATGTGTGGTCAACATTGACAACTCATAACACGAGTCACCAATGGTCAGAGGAAGAGACAATGGTTTAGGAACCCTATGTATCAACTAAAAAGGACAAAGAACTTCAATACGTAGTGGCACACTGTGGCTTATCTCCACACCAAACAACCAAACTAGGCATATGTCACTGACCATGACCAGAGAATTTCAATATGGGTTGTCAACGTTGACCAACCATAACACGAGTCACAAACGGTCAAGGGAGGAAACAATGCTATGGGAATATCAGTTCTCAACTAGCAAGAACAACGACCTTCAGTCATTAGCAGCACGGTGTGGTTACCATGCACAATGAACGACCAAAGTAGGCATATGTACTACCTTTGACCAAAGAAATCCGCAGAGTGTGGTCAATGTTGGCAGCTCATAATACGAGTCACAAATGGTCAAATAGGGAAACAATGGTTTGGGAACACCAAGAATCAAATAGCAAGCACAAGGAGCTTCAATACGTTGTTTCACAGTGTGGATACTATGCACGATGACCAACCAAAGTAGGCATATGTCACTGACCATGACCAAATAATATCACTAAGTGTGGTAAACTTTGACAACTCATAACACGAGTCACAAATGATCAGGGTGGAAGATAATGGCTTATGAATATTAGTTATTGACAAGAAAGTACAAATACCTTCAATATGTAGTGGCACAGTGTGGCTACAATGCATAGTGACCAACCAATGTATGCATATGTCAATGACCATGAACAAAGAAATTCACTTCATGTTGTCAATATTTACCACTCACAACACGAGTCACAGATAGTCAGAGGGGACTAATAGTGGTTTAGGAAAGCTAGCTGACAACTGGAAAGTACAAAGACCTTCAATACGTAGTGACACAGCATGGTAACCATGTACAGTGACAAACCAAAGTACGCATGTGTCACTAACCATGACCAAACGGATTTCACTGTGTGTGGTCAACGTTGAAAACACATAACACNGATTTTCAACATGTAGTGGCACGGTGTGGCTCGCGTGCACAATGACCAACCAACTGATGCATACGTCACTGTCTAAGACCGAAGAAGTGCACTATGTATGGTGAACATTGACAATTCATAACACGAGTCACAAGTGGTAAGAGGAAGAGACAATGGTTTGGGAACCCTATGTATGGACTAGACAGGACAAATAACTTCAATACGTAGTGGCACAGTGTGGCTACTATGCACACCAAACAACCAAACTAGGCATATGTCACTGACCACGACCAGAGAATATCAATATGGGTGGTCAACATTCACCAACCATGACACGAGTCACAAANGAAACAATAGCCAGTGAATATCAGTTCTCAACTAGCAAGTACAGCGACCTTCAGTCAGTATAAGCACGGTGTGGCTACCATGCACAATGACCGACCAAAGTAGGCATATGTACTGCCTTTGACCAAAGAAATCCGTTGTGTGTGGACAACGTTGACAACTCATAATATGAGTCACAAATGGTCAGAGGGGGAGACAATGGTTTGGTAACACCAGGTTTCAACTAGCAAGCACATGGACCTTCAATAAGTTGCGGCACGGTGTGGATACCATGCACGAGGACATACCAAAGCAGGCATATGTCACTGACCATGACCAAATAATGTCACTAAGTGTGGTAAACTTTGACAACTCATAACACGAGTCACAAATGGTCAGATTGGAAGACAATAGTTTGTGAATACTAGTTATCCAGTAGCAAGGATAAATACCTTCAATATGTAGTGGCACGGCGTGGCTATCATGCAAAGTGACCAACCAAAGTATGCATATGTCACTGACCATGACCAACTAATTTCACTTCATGTGCTCAGCATTGAAAACTCACAACACGAGTCACAAATAGTCAAGGGGGGGTTAAAATGGTTTGGGAACACTAGCTATCAACTAGAAAGCACAAATACCTTTAATACGTAGTGACACGGCGTGGTAACCATGTACAGTGACAAACCAAACTAGGCATATGTCACTGACCATGACCATAGAATTTCAATATGGGTGGTCAACGTTGAATAACCATAACACGAGTCACAAACGGTCAGGGTAGGAAACAATGCTATGGGAATATCAGTTCTCAACTAGCAATTACAATGACCTTCAGCCACTATTAGCACATTGTGGCTACCATGCACAATGACTAACGAAAGTGGGCATATGTACTGCCTTTGACCAAAGCAATTCGCTGTTTGTGGTCAACATTGACAACTCATCATACGAGTCACAAATGGTCAGAGAGGGAGACAATGGTTTGGGAACACCAGGTATCAAATAGCAAGTACAAGGAGCTTCAATACATTGTGGCACGGTGTGAATGTTATGTACGATGACGAACCAAAGTAGGCATATGTCACTGACCATGACCAAATAATGTCACTAAGTGTGGTAAAATTTGGCAAATCATAACACAAGTCACAAATGGTCAGGATGGAAGATAATGGTTTATGAATACTAGTTATTGACTAGAAAGTACAAATACCTTCAATATGTAGTGGCACGGTGTGGCTACAATGCACAGTGAACAACCAAAGTATGCATATCTCACTGACCATGAACAAAGAATGTCACTTCATGTGGTCAATGTTGACAACTCACAACACAAGTCACATGTATTCAGAGGGGGTAACAATGGTTTTGGAACAATAGCTATCAACTAGAAAGCACGGAGACCTTCAATACGTAGAGACACAGCATGGTAACCATGTACAGTGACAAACCAAAGTAGGCATATGTCACTTACCATGACCAAAAGAATTTCAGTGTGTGGTCAACGTTGAAAATGAATAACACGAGTCACAAATTGTCAAAGGGGGAAACAATGTGTTTGGAACACTAGTTATCTACTAGCAAGTACAAAGATCTTCAACAAGCAGTGACACGGTACGGCTAGCGTGGACAGTGACCAACCAAAGGATGCATACGTCACTTACTATGACCGAAGAAGTCCACTATGTGTGGTCAACATTGACAGCGTATACCACGAGTCGCAAATGGTCAGAGGGAGAGACAATGGGTTAAGAACCCTATGTATTGACTAGAAAGGACAAGGAACTTCAATATGTAGTGGCACGTTGTGGCTTATATGCACACCAAACAACCAATCTAGGCATATGTCACTGATCATGACCACATGATTTCCATATGGGTGGCCAACTTTGACCAACCGTAACATGAGTCACAAACGGCCAGGAGAGGAAACAATACTATGGGAATATCAGTTATCAACTAGCAAATACAA
>SZWC01001534.1:39177-55053 GCA_023375785.1 Penium margaritaceum
CACACACACACACACACACACACACACACACACAAACACACACACACACACACACACACACACACACACACACACACACACACACACACACACACACACACACACACACACACACACACACACACACACACACACTCACACATATACACACATAGTGAGAAAGAGTATGGTTATTCCATTCAAAGACGTTCTATTCCAGATTTGAATAGATAGCCGAGAACTCTAGACGCCCAGATGGTGGGTGCCAGAAATGCACTTACATGGTCTGATTGAAAAGCTTAGGGCTGCTGCTTGTTGGAGTCATCATCCTTGAAAATCCATGACCTTAATTCCCAAGGGTATCACACACATTTCTCTTATGTGTAAGATAAAAAAACACAGAAGTTTTTTGAGAAAGTCATGTACAAAGATCCATCAAAGTTTGCATGGAAAAGGTCAAGAGGTTGAGATGTGCGGAATGACAAGCCAATGTGAGGATATGTCACTAGCCATGACCATGTTGTTACAACATGAGTGATCAAATTTGAGATATCATGGCACAAGTCGGAAAAAATCAGAGGGGACAATGAAAGTGAAGGCATACTAGGCATAAGCTTGCAAACATAAGACCATGGTTAAGCTGTACACTTGCCAGCAGAAATCTGAATTTTTCATTTACCATGAATACAATGTTACACCATGTGTAGTCAACTTTGACAACTCACCATGGGTCAGAGATATTCTGAGGGGTCGTTCAAAGTGCAGCCTTACTAGGCATGGGATACCAAGTAGAAGAATTTCAGAGACCGATGGCGCGGCATGGCTATCATGTGGCCAAACTAGATGTATGTCAGTGTCCATGGTCGCAAGTTCATACCATGTGTGTTCAACTTTGACAGGTCATGGGGTGACTGAGAAATGGTAACTTGGAGAAATCAGAGTGTAGGAACACTACAGTTGGGCTATAAAATTCAAAGGATCAATAGGCTACTGGCATGGTGTGGCTATCGTGTGCAACGATGGCCACAGTGAGCATACATCACTGACCATGCCCACAACATCATATCATGTGCTGTTGACTTTGACAAATGATATCATGAATTATAAAGAGACAAATGGGACAATCCAATTAAAGCATACTAGGTTTGGGCTATCAAGTGTAAAAACCTGAAAGATGCTTGTGGCACACTGTGGTTATGGTGTGGAATGACCAGCAGAAATTGGCACATGTTAATTTCCATGACCAAAGCCTTACACAATGTGGGGCTAACTCTGGAAAATCATATAACAACTCTGAAATGGTCAGAAGGGAAAATCAGAAATGGCATACTAGACATGGACTAGCAACTATCAAAAACCTGGGAGAACTGGCACAGTTTGGCTATCCTGTGCAGTGATTGACCAATGTGGGTATGTGTCACTGACCATGATCACAACAATTCACCATGTGTGGTCAAGCTCAACAAATCATTGCAGAAGTCTGAAATGGTTAGTGGATGAAATCAATGTGCAGGTGACCTAGGCATGGACTAGCATGGACAAACATCTAAAAAATAAACAAGTGGTACAGCGTGGCTATCATGCGCAGTTACTGGCCAAATTGAACATATGTCATTGACCATGGCCACAGCATGACACCACTTGTGGTTAAATTTGACAAACAGTGTTATCAGAATAAAACATATTGTAAATGATCTCAAGCCCTGAATCTGGGAGCTTTGGCAGGAAGGTTTTCAGAAAGCGGGAGTGGGCACATTTCAAGAGCATAGGTGCAGAGGAAAAAACATGTAGCAAAGAGACGAAGTGGGGGCAGCCAAGAAAGAGAAAGGAGAATCCAATTATTTGAATATTTATTGTACTAGAGTAGTACATGGAATATTAGTAGTGGTCATCACCTAGAGTGCTTCGGTGAGCGGGCACAACCAGAAACGTAGTAGGCGAGGCACCACAAGGCATTTTTTGGGGGTAACACCGTAAGACAACATGGGAAAGTGGCCTTTCTAGCCGTACGCATGTGCAAGTGACATGGGCATTATAATCTTTGGAGGTGTGATTTCCTGGCCATCAGGCACAAAACCACTGGCTCATCCAATGACTTTCACATGATGGTTGGTCCGAACATCATTTGTACTTGGAAATCAGCGTTGGATAATCTAGTGGAGATGATCCTACGCTGTCACTCTTTATGTAGTCTCCGATGTAATCCTGACGTACTCCTTGTATCATTAGATGGATGCCATGATTGAAGCTTGCAATTGAGGGAGCTGTGTTGTTCGTAGAGGTGTGGAGAAAGAGAACATTTGGAGGTTAGTGAGGGGGAGGTTTTATCATGATAGAGCAAGTGAACCATGGATGATGGAGCAATGTGCTTTTGGATGCAGTGATGCTATTGGAGAAGAGATCAATGGGTTTGGTAATGATGCTGGGTGGTTTGGAATTGGTCAGGAGTGCGGTTGTTTTGTGCAGGTGTGCAGTACAATGATTCATTAGTGGTTCAGTGTAGTATGAGATGGAGGTACTGCGATCTTGAACTCATGAGAATTGATGAGCATCACTACAAAGAGTGTAGAATTTGGGTTAATGAATGAGGTTGGATCGAGTGTGCTATGACAGTAACCATCGTTCTCTAAAGTGGATCTGATCTCCATGCTCCATTTGTGAAATTAAACTGCTGAATGATGTATATTTCACTGTCATATGTTCCATGTTGAAAGTTGTGGTTCAAATCCATGTGATTCTCTCATTCATGGTATGAAACAAGAATGATGAGTGCAAGCATTTTTTAGTAATGACTGGCAGGCTCAAGGATAGAATTTGGATGCCAAACTCTCTGAGATCAATTGGTTGCCAACCGGGCCTTGTACCGCTTAGCCATCCCATTTGATGTCATCTTGTGTTAGTAGACCCAATGGGCTAAGAAATCTGTGTATCTGAAACAGAGGCATAGTTAATTGGACCAAATTCATACACTCGAAAATCAGTTTATCAATAAGTGTATTCTTTTATTCATTGATTTCTCAACAATCATAAACAAGAGTGCATGTGACTAGAGCCCACTTATACATTCCTTGTCAAACATAAAAAGAATAAAAGCATTTCTATGAAATAGAGAAGTTTTGGTGAATGATCAATGTTCACTATTGTGTTCACTTCCTAATACACTTTTGTGTACACAGTTTTGAGAGTGAGGTGATTGGTTACATATGGTTCTAGATGCTGATACAATCAAACTTATTCATGAAAAATGAGAAATTTGCATCAGTTTCTTGAGTTGGCATGTGAGTTGGCATGTGAGTTGGCAACATCCAGTGACACACATGCAAGAATGGGCTCTGGAGTTTGTGAGGGGGTGTAAGTGGAAACCAGCCTGGCCGCAACATGTCTAGAACTAGAGGAGTTCAAAATGAAACCAGTGATGGCAATCAAATTCCTGAGTCCCTTGTTGGGCTCAACCACTGTGTTTGGCAACCCGAGGGCATCAAGTTGCCAAGTTTTGTGTACTAACAGCAAAGACTGTGCCTAGAACGCCTTAAAGTAATGTAAAAGATGTGGTTGCTAGGACAAATAGAACGGACGTGGTAGGCATTGGCCGGAGCGAGCAAATTCTCTCTATAAATTTAAGGAGTCGAAGCTGGTAGTGAAGGTGACGGAGTTTCACTTTCGCAAATCACTCCATTTCACAAATAACCCCCTTTCAAAAAGTACTCCCTTTTGCTAATCACTCCTTTTTGCAAATAACTACCCTTTGCAAATCACTTCCTTTTGGAAATCACTTCCTTTCTCAAAGAACTCCCTTTTGCAAATCACTCCCTGTTGTAAATCATTTCCTTCTATGAATCACTCTCTTTTGCAAATCACTTCCTCTCGCAAATCACATTTTTTCTTCGCAAATCACTTCCTTTCGCAAACCACTCCCTTTCTCGAATTAATCTTTGTTAATGAATCCCTTTTGCAAATCACTTCCTCTTGCAAATCTTTCCCTTTTGCTAATTGCTTTCCTTCGCAAATCACTTCATTTTGCGAATCACTTCTTTTCGCAAAACACTCACTTTCACAAATCACTCCCTTTTGCAAATCACTTCCTTTCACAAATATCTTCATATCTTCAAATCTAATTCTTTCACAAATTACTCCCTTTTGTAAATCAATTCCTTTTGCAGATCACTCCCTTTCACAAACCACTCCCTTTTCCAAATCACCCCCTTTTGCAAATCACTCCCTTTTGCAAATCAGTTCCTTAAGCAAAAAATTTCCTTTCGCAAATCACTTCCTTTTGCAAATCAATTCCTTTCACAAATAAATTCCTCTCTCCAATCACTTCCTTTCACAAATCACTTCCTTTTGCAGATCACTTTTGCAAGTCACTTCCTTTTGCAAATCAATTCCTTTCGCAAATTACTCCCTTTCACAAATCTTTTCCCCTTGCAAATCACTTCCTTTTACAGATCACTCCCATTTGCAAATCACCCCCTTTTTCACATCACTCCCTTTCGCAAATTACACCCATTTGCAAGTCACTCCCTTCTGCAAATCTCTCTCTTTTGAAAATTACTCCCTTTTGTACATTAATCCCTTTTGCAAATCACTTCCTTTAACAAATTACTTCCTCTCCCAAATCACTTCTATTTGCAAATTACTTCCTTTCACAAATCACTTCCTTTCGCAGATCACTTCCTTTTGCAAAACACTTCCTTTTGGAAATCACTCTCTTTTGTAGATACACCTCCCTTTTGCAAATCACTTCCATTCTCTTGCTTTTGCAAATCACTAGCTTTTGAAAATCACTTCCTTTTGCAAATCACTTCCTTCTGCAAATCACTAGCTTTTGAAAATCACTTCCTTTTGCAAATCACTTCCTTTTGCAAATCACTTCCTTTTGCAAATCTCTTGCTTTTGCAAATCACTAGCTTTTGAAAATCACTTCCTTTTGCAAATCACTTCCTTCTGCAAATCACTTCCTTCCACTAATCACTTCCCCATAGAAATCACTCCCTGTCACAAATCACGTCTTTTTGCACATCACTCCCTTCTGCAAATCACTTCCTTTTGCAAATTACTTCATCCTGCATATCACTTGCTTTCCCAAATCACATGCCCATGCAAATCACTCCCTGTCACAAATCACGTCTGTTTTCAAATCACTTTCTTTCTGCAAGTCACTTCCATTTACAAATCACTTCCTTTGCAAATCACTTGTTTTTGCAAAGTACCCAAAAAATCCCTCTACGTAAATCAATCAACCCCTTTTACAAATTGCTTCCTTTGACAAATCACTTCCTTTTACAAATCAATTCCCTTCAGAAATTACTTCCTTTTGCAAATCACTTCCTTTCGCAAATCACACCCTTTTTCAAATCAATTCGTTTTGCAAATCACTTCCTTTAAAAAACTACTTCTTTTTTCAAACCACTTCCTTTTGCAAATTCCTTCCTTTTGCACGTAGCTTCCTTTTGCAAATTGCTCTTTCTTGCAAATCTCTTCCTGTTGCAAATCACTTCTATTCGCAAATCACTTCATTTTGCAAATCACTTCCTTTCTCAAATCACTTCCCTTCGCAAATGAATTCCTTTCGCAGATCACTTCCTTTTGCAAATCACTCCCTTCTGCAATCACTTCCTTTCGCAAATCACTCCCTTCCACAAATCACTCCCATTCACAAATCGCCTCATTTCCCAAATTACTTCCTTTCACAAATCACTTCCTTTAAAAAAATACTTCCTCTTGCAGATTACATCCTTTTGAAAATCACTTCTTTTCACAAATCACTCCCTTTTGCAAATCAATCCTTTTCACAAATCACTTCCTTTTGCAAATCACTTCCTTTCACAAATCACTTCCAATAAACAAATGACTTCCTTTCTCAAGTCACTTCCTTTTGCAAATCACTTCCTTTGAAAATCACTTCATTGTGCAAATCACTTCCTTTTGGCAAATCACTCCCTTTTGCAAATCACTCCCTTTCGCAAATCACTCCCTTTTGCAAATCAGTTCCTTTCACAAATCACTCCCATTTGCAAATCATAGAACTTCATAGAAGTTATATGAGACCATGTACACAAATGAAACATTTCAACGTAATGTCACTTGTTAAGTGATACACTCCTTCATACACTTGCCTCATATACTTTTGTTGTCTGGAACCCCCCCCCCTCAAGTGGAAAGTGTATGAGAGGATTGTATGAGGGAGTGAAAAAGAGGTGTATGAAAGTAACATGCAAAAGTACACTTGTGTGCAAGGGGTAGAAACTTCATAGAAGTGATAGGTTATCATATACGCAAATGTATCATCTCAGTATAATGTCACTTGTTTACTGATACACTCTGTCATACACTTTTCTCACACTCTTTTGTCATTTGGACCACCCTCCTCCAACTCCCCCCCCCCTGGTTGAGTGGAAAGTGTATGAGGAGAGTGTATGAGAGGGTGAACAAAAGATTATATGATGGTGACATGCAAAAGTAAACTTGTGTACAAGGAGGAGAAACTTCACAAAAGTGGTAGGTGATTATGTACACAAATGAATTTTGTCAATGTAACGCCACTTGTTTAGTGATACACTCCTTCATACACTTACCTCATACACTATCGACTTTTGGACCACCCGTCCACCTTCCTCCCCCATCATGTGGAAAGTGTATGAAGGGAGTGTATGAGGGAGTGACCAGGTTTTTGTACGATAGAAAAATACAAAAGTGCACTTGTGTACAAGGAGGGGAGACATCAAAGAGGTCATATGAGATCATGTACACAAACGTATTACTTCAACGTATCTTCACTTGTTCAGTGATGCACTCCTTCTTACACTTGCCTCATACACTTTTACCGTTTGGACCCCCTCCCCCTTGACCCCCCCTTCCCCTCTGTCAAGTGGAAAGTGTATGAGGGGATTGTGTGAGGGAGTGAACAAAATTTGGTATGATAGTAACATACAAAAATACAATTGCGTACAAGGAGAAGAGAATTAATGGAATTCATATGGGATCATGTACACAAATGGATAACATCAACGCAATGTCACTTGTTAAGTGATGCACTCCTTCATACACTGACATTGTACAATTTTGCCCCCCTCCCCCCCCCTCCCCCGTCAAGTGTAAAGTGTATGAGGGGATTGTATGAGGGAGTGAAAAACAATTGGTTTGACACGTACTTACACACACTTACATGCACTTACACGCACTTACACGCACTTAAACGCACTTACACACAGTTATACGCACTTACACGTACTTACATGCACTTACACGCACTTACATGCACTTACACGCAATTACACGCAGTTACACGCAGTTACATACACTTACACGCACTTACACACACTTACACGTACTTACATGCACTTACAGTCACTTACACACACTTACACACAGATACAGGTACTTACATGCACTTCCACATACCTACACACCTTACACGTACTTACACACACTTACACACACTTGCACTTACACGTACTTACACACACTTACACACACACACACGCATTTACACGCACTTGCAAAAGGGTGTGATTTGCAAAAGGAAGTGATTTGCAGAAGGAAGTAATTTGCAAAACAAAGTGATTTATGAAAGGAACTGATTCATGAAAGGGAGTGATTTGCAAAAGGGAGTGATTTACAAAAGGGTGTGATTTGCACTTGGCTTAAGTGCGAGAAGAATGATCACTTGGGAAGAAACCTTGAGTATGAAAAGCATTTTTTAGTGCTACAGGCTCACCAATAAAGACAGTTTCATGTTTCTGTGATATGGCTGTGATTTGCCTGTGATATGGCCATGAAAAGACAGTGATATGAATGTGATATAGTTAAGGTATGGTTGTGATATGGTTGTGTTATAGTTTTGATATGGTTGTGATATGGTTGTGATACGGTTGTGATATGGTTGTCATATGGTTGTCATATGGTTGTGATATGGTTGTGGTATGGTTATGATATGGTCATGATAAGGAAGTGATTTGCGGAAGGGAGTGATCTGCAAAAGGAACTCATGTGAAAATGGAGCGAGTTAAGAAAAGAGAGTGATTTGCAAAAGGGAGTGATTCGACAAAGGGAGTGATTTGCAAAAGAGATTGATTTGTGAAAGGGATTGATTTGCAAAAAGGAGTGATTTGTGAAAGGGAGTGATTTGTGAAAGGAAGTATGCTGCAAAGGGAAGTGATTGTAAAAGCAACTGATTTTTGAAAGAAAGTGATTTGTAACATAAAGTGATTTGCATAAGGAAGTGATTTGCAAACGGAAGATATTTGCAAAAGGAACTGATTTAAGAAAGGAAGTGATCTGCAAAAGGAAAGGATTTGCAAAAGGAAGTGATTCGTGAAAAGAAGTGATTTGCGAAAGGAATTGCTTTGCGAAAGGAAGTCATTTACGAAAGGAAGTTATTTGCAAAAGGAAGTGATTTCCAAAAGATAGTGATTTTCAAAAGGGAGTAACTTGAAAAAGGGAGTGATTTGCAAAAGGATGTTGTTTGCAAATGGAGATGATTTGTGAAAGGAATTGAATTGCAAAAAGAAGTGATTTGCAAGAGGAAGTGATTTGCAAAAGGATCTGATTTGCAAAAGGAAGTGGTTTGTGAAAGGAAGTGATTTATAAAGGGAAGTGATTTACGCAAAGGAAGTGATTTACGAGAGGAATTGAATTTCTAAAGGAAGCGATTTGTGGAAGACAGTGATTTGTGAAAGAGAGTGATTTGTTAAAGGGAGAGATTTGCAAAAGGAAGTGATTTGCAAAAGGGAGTGATTTGCAAAAGGGAGTGATTTGCTAAAGGGAGTTATGTGCAAGAGGGAATGCTTTGGGAAAGGGAGTAAGTTGTGCAAGGAAGTGATCTGCAAAAGAAAATGATTTGCAAAAATAATTTATTTGCGGAAGGAAGTAATTTGCGAAAGGATGTAATTCATGAAAGGCAGTGATTTACCAAAGGAAGTGATTTGCGAAAACAAGTGATTTGCAAAAGGAAGAGATTTGCAAAAGTAATTGATTTGAAAATGGGAGTGATTTGCAAAAGGAAGTGAAATGCGCAAGGAGGTAATTTGCAGAAGGAGGTGATTTGCGAAAGGAAGTGAAAAACCAAAGGAATTGATTTGAGAAAGAAAGTGATTTGCGAAAGGAAGCGACTTCCAAAAGGAAATGAATTGCAAAAGGGAATGATTTGCAAAATGGAGTTATCTACGAAAGGAAGAGATTTGCAAAGGAAATTTATCTACAAAAGGAAGTTATTTGCAAAAGGAAGGAATTTGCGAAAGGAAGGGATTTTTGACAGGAAGTGATTTGCGACATGAAGTGACTTGCGAAAGGGAATTGTTTGAAAAAGGAAGTGATTTTTAAAAGGAAGTGATTTGCGAAAGGAAGTGATTTGCAAAAGGGAGTGATTTGCAAAAGGGGGCGATTTGCAAAAGGAAGTGATTTGTGGGAGGGAATGATTTGCAAAAGAGAGTGATTTTCAAAAGCAAGTGATTTACAAAAGGGATTGATTTGTAAAAGGGAGTGATTTTCAAATGAGAGTCATTTAAAAAAGGGAGTGACTTACAAAAGGAAGTGATTTGCAAAACGAAGTGACCTTGAAAATGTTTGAGTTGCAAGAGGTTTGATTTGTGAAAGGGAGTGATTTTCCAAGGAGGTGATTTGCAAAAGGAAGTGATTTGCGAAAGGAATTGATTTGGAAAAGGGAGTGATTTGCAGAAGGGTGTGATTTACAAAATGGAGTGGTTTGCAAAACGAAGTGATTTCCAAAAGGGAGTGATTTGCAAGAAGAAGTGATCTGCAAAAGGAAGTGATTTTGCGAAAGGGAGTGATTTGCAAAAGGAAGTGATTTGCAAAATGAAGTGATTTGGGAAAGGGGTTGATTTGCAAAAATAAGTTGTTTGCAAAAGGAAATGATTGGAAAAAGAAAGTGATTTGCGAAAGGAAGTCATTTCCAAAATGGAGTGATTTGAAAAAGGGAGTGATTTGCAAAAGGAAGTGATTCTCCAAAGAAAGTGATTTGCAAAGGGAAGTGATTTACGAAAAAAAGTTATGTGTGAAAGGAAGTGATTTGCGAAAGGATTTGATTTATGAAAGGAATTTATCTGTGAAAGGGAGTGATTTGTGAAAGGAAGTGATTTGTGAAAGGAAGTGATTTTTGAAAGGAAGTGATTTGCAAAAAGAAGTGATTTGAGAAAGGAAGCGATTTGCAAAAGGAAGCAATTTGTAAAAGGAAGAGATATGCGAATGGAAGGGTTTTTCTTAAGGAAGTAAATTGCAAAAGGAATTTATTTGTGAAAAGGAATGCATTTAGATTTTTAAGACGGTTTTCAAACCGTCTTAAAAATCTAATTGCATCATTTTTTAAGACGGTTTGCAAACTGTCTTAAAAATCTAAATGGAAAGGTTTTTCTTAAGGAAGTAAATTGCAAAAGGAATTGATTTGTGAAAAGGAAGTAAACTGCAAAAGGAATTGATTTGAGAAAGGGATCAATTTGAGAAAGAGAGTGATTTGTGAAAGAAAGTGATGTTTAAAAAGAATTTATTTGAGAAAGGGAGTGATGTGCAAAAGGAAGCGATTTGCAGAAGAAAGTGATCTGGGAAAGGAAGCGATTTGCAAAAGGATGGAATTTCAAAAGGAAATATGAAGGGATTTGATAGGAAGAGATTTGCAACTGGAAGTGATTTTAGAACGGAAGTGATTTGCGAAAGGAAGTGATTTGCAAAACAAATTGATTTGCGAAAGGATGTGATGTGAAAGGAAGTGATTTGTGAAAGTAAGTAATTTGCAAATAAGGTTTGTTTTTTAAAAATGTTAAAACTTCACAAGTATAAGGTAGCAGAACTAAAAACAATCAAAAGGCGGGAAGACTTTATTCATTTGTGAATTTCACTTGTTCCAATTTTTCACAGAATTTGAATTTTTTGGCTACATTCAGATGTCTACGAGAATGAGAGTGGAGCATAGCAAGCGTCTTGTGCCCTTGATGAGCACAATGCATGTGTATTTGCGATATCACTAGTAGTAAAATATTTAGGGGGTTTCAACACATTGTCAAAATGCTCATCTGGTATGTTTCACCATTCACTTGTTCCATAATGTTCTTTGACCTGTCCAAAGCTTTGAAAATGGAACACTGCATGTTAGGGCAGTTCTTTCAGAGTATGAAGATGTGCTTGTGTCAATTATCAAAATTGATGTACAGTGGGTTATGAATGCAACAACAGAAGTGCCCAAACGTTGATTTTACAGACTCTTGTACAACAGAGACATGACACTTCCACCTCTTTCAACCCCAACATCCCAGCGCATTACATAAATACATCAACTACTGACCAAAAGTTCATGAATTGGATGAAAGACGTATCTTGTGTTATTGTAAAGCTCCCACTTGTTGTGCAAGGCATCGTAACCTTGCCACCTGACAAGAGGTTTTTCTGACATGCCTTATTTTTGGCATCCATGGAAATCCTTTATTACATACTACACATCCTCGTCCAATTGGGTAAATGGTGGGAGACCGAGTTGATTGCAATGTGGCTAGGTAGGTGGAGCTTTGCAACACCTGGCAAGAAAATTTCCTCAACTGTGAAGAGACCCAACCAATTACACTGAGACAGTTATCGTACTGAAATTACTCCTGTTGTTTATTGCCTCAAGTGGGATTCTCTTAATCGGAAAACTTCTCCTTGCATTTTTCTGAGCACCTTTTTGTATGTTTTCTCCATGCTCGAGGCACTGTGCACATGGGATCCAAGGAGATGATGTATCTTGAAATCATATCATGGGTTTTCTTTATATTTGTCTTCGACCGCAACATCATCCGCCGGACGTCTGAATCCTCCTTTTCCCTGATCCATCAATTTGGGAGACGTGATCCGTCTTTCTCGTCATCCCATCATGCCCAAAAGTTCCATTTACAGTAACCCCTTTGGCCTCCGTGTTTCTTCCTCTCACCAAGTCATCACTCCATGTGTCTACATGTACTGACATCTTTGTCTTTTTCAATGACGTCTTTCCTAGGCTCTTTGACCACGTTGACTTACCCAATCTATCTATTATGTCATTTTATTTTTCTGTCGTAGCTTTTTTCCGCATAAGACCACGCCTCGGTGTCCAGTGTCCAGTGTTCAGTGATACACTCCTTTAAACACTTGTCTCATATACTTTTGTCATTTGGACCCCCCTCCCCCAGCACGTCAATTGGAAAGTGTATGAGGGGATTGTACGTGGGAGTGAACAGAAGAAAATCCCCCTTCATAGACTTGCCTCGTTCACTTTTGCTGTTTGGACCCCCCCCCTCCCCCCTCCCCCGGTCAAGTGGAAAGTGTATGAGGGGAGTCTATGGGGGAGTTCATAGAATTTGGTATGACAGTAACATACAAAACATACAATTGAGTACAAGGAGGAGAAACTTCATGGAAGTGATAGGTTATAATACGTGTGTGTACATGAGTACACACACGTATCATTTCAACGCAACACCACTTGTTTGGTGATTCATTCCTTCGCACACTTGTCTCATACGCTTTTGTCCTTTGGACCCCCCCTCCCCCCACCATCTCCTCCCCCCTGGGCCAGTGCAAAGTGTATGAGGGGAGTGTAAAAGGGAGTGGACAGAAGTTAAAATGACAATGAAATAAAAAATTACACTTTTGTACAAGGAGGGGGGAAGTGACAGGACCTCATTTTCACAACATGGATTCTTTTCAAAGTTCTAAACGGGTAAGTTAATGTAGAAGTTACATGGAGGATTCTTCATTATGTGACTTTTCCCTCCAATCCAGCTAAGAATGTTCCATGAAGTTTTCCATAATGTATGGTGAGTAAGAGGGAGGTACTTGGAATTCACGTGTATAGAAAATTGTGTGGTGTACACAGATATAGTAGTGCATGAATTTGGGGTGATTGGGACTGAATACACTCCCTTTCACAAATCACTTGTTTTTGCAAATCAATCCCTATTACAAACCACCCCCTTTTGCAAATCTCTCCCTTTTGTGAATCAATCCCTTTTGCAAATCAATCCCTTTCACAAATTACTCCCTTTCTTAAACCACTCCCTTTTGCAAATCACTCCTTATCGCAAGTCACTTCCTTTCAGAAACCATTTCCTTTTGCAAATCACTCCCTTTCACAAACCACTCACTTTCGTAGATCAAGTCCTTTTTCAAATCACTTCCTTTTGTAAACAACTTCCGTTTGTAAATCACACCCGTTTGCAAATCACTACCTTTCACAAATCACTTCCTTTTGCAAACGACTTTCTTTTGCAGATAAGTTCCTTTTGCAAATCACTTCAATTTGCAAATCACTCCCTTTTGCAAATCACTTTATTTTGCACATCACTTTATTTGGCAAATCACTTCCTTTCACAAATCACTTCATTTTGCAAATCAATCCCTTTCGTAAATCACTCCCTTTCGCAAATCACTCCCTTTTGCAAATCACTCCCTTTCATAAATCACTCCCTTTTGCACATCACTCCCTTTTGCAAATTGCTCCCTTTCACAAATCACTCCCTTTTGCAGATAAATCCCTTTTGGAAATCACTCCCTTTTTGAAATGAATCCCTTTTGCAAATCACTCCCTTTCGCAGATCACTCCCTTTCGCAAATCATCCCCTTTCGCAAATCACTCCGTTTTGCAGTTCACTATCTTTCATACATCAGTTCCTTCGCAAATCACTGCCTTTCACAAATCACTTCCTTTTGCAAATAACTTCCTTTTGCAAATGAACCCCTTTTTGCAAATCACTCCTTTTTGCAAGTCACTCCCTTTCACAAACTACACTCTTTTGCCAATCACTCTCTGTTGCAAATCACTTCCTTTTACGAATGAATTCCTTGGGTAAATCACTTTGTTTCACAAATCACTCCCTTTTGAAAATTACTCCCTTTTGTAAATAATCCGTTTCGCAAATCACTCAATTTCTTCGTGTCATTCCCTTTTGTAAATCACTTTTTCTCGTAAATCAATTTTTAACACAAATCACTTTCTTTTTCAAATCACATCCTTTTGCAAATCAATTCCTTTCGCAAATCACTTCCTTCGCAAATAAATTCCTTCCCCAAATCACTTCCTTTTGTAAATCCCTCCCTTTCGCAAATTCCTTCTTTTTGAAAATAGTTTCCTTTCGCCAATCACTTCCTACTGCAAATAAATTTGTTTTACAAATCACCCCTTTCAGAAATGACTTCCTTTCCTAAATCAATCCCTTTCACAAAATCACTCCCTTTTGCAAGTTACGTCCTTTTGCAAGTCACTTCCTTTCCCAAATAACTTCCATTCGGAAATCACTTCCCTTCGCAAATCACTTCCTGTCTCAAACAACATCCTTTCATAATTCACTTCTTTTTGCAAATTACTTCCTTTCACAAATCATTGTCACAAGTCAATTCCTTTTACAAATCACTTCATGCTGCAAATCACTTCCTTTTGGAAATCACTTTCTTCTACAAATCACTTCATTTCACAGAACACTTCTTTTTGCAAATCACTCCCTTTTACAAATAACTCCCTTTTGCAAACAACTCCTTTATGCAAATCACCCCCTTTCACAATTCACTTCCTTAAAAAAATCACTTCTTTTCACAAATCACTTTCGTCCGCAAATCACTTCATTATACAAATCACTTCCTTTCGTAAATCAAGTCCTTTTCCCAAATTAATCCCCTTTGCAAATCAATCCCTTTCGCAAATCACTTCCTTGCGTCAATCACTTCCTTTTGCAAATCACTTCCTTTCACAAATCACGTCCTTTCACAAATCACCTCTTTTCGCAAAGAAGTCCCTTTTGCAAGTTACTTCCTTAAACAAATCAATTCCTTTTGCAAATTAATTCCTTTTGCAAACGACTTATTTTCACAAATCACTTCCTTTCGAAAATTTCTTCCTTTAGCAAATCAATTCCTTTTGCAAATCACTTCCTTTCACAAATCACTTCCTTGTGTAAATCACTTCCTTTCACAAAGCACTTCCTTCATCAAATCACTTCCTGTCGCAAATCACTCCTTGTTCCAAATCACTTCCTTTCGGGAATCACTTCATTTTGCAAATAATCTCCTTTTGCAAATCACCTCCTTTTGCAAATAATTTTATTTTGCAAATCAATTCCTTTTGCAAGTTACTTCCTTAAAACAAGTCACTTCCTTTTGCAAATCACTTCCTTTCACAAACCACTTCTTTTCCCAAAGTACTCCCTTTTCACAAATTGCCTTGTCGCAAATCAATCAACCCCTTTTTCAGATCTTTTCCTTTCATAAATCACTTCATTTTGCAAATCAATTCCTTTTGCACATCACTTCCTTTCACAAATCACTTCCTTTTGAAAATCACTTCCTTTCTCAAATCACTTCCTTTTGCAATTCACTCCCTTCTGCAAATCACTTCCTTTCGCAAATCACTTCCTTTCGCAAATCACGTCCTTTTGAAAATCACTTTCTTTTGCACATCACTTGATTTTGTAAATCACTTCCTTTGGAAAATCACTTTTTTTGCAAATCAATTCATTTGAAAATCACTTCCTTTTGCAAATCACATCCTTTCGCATATCACTTTCTTTTGCAAATCACTTCCTTTCACAAATCACTTCCTTTTGCAAATCACTACCTTTCGTGGGGGAGGGAGTGGGAGGAGGGGAGGGACAGGGAGAGGGATGGAGGGGGGGATGGGCAGAGGGGAGGAGGATAGGGTGGGATTAAGGAGGGACAATTGTGGGGTACTGTGGGACTGGGAAAGAGAAGTGGGAATGGATGAGGGGGAGGAGGGGAGGATGGAAGGGAGGAGAGAAAGAATCAGGGCTGCTGTAGCACTTTCCTTGTTCAAAGATTTTCTCAAAGCTAGTGTTTCTCTCACAGCCAGCTGTCTTGTGGTTGTGCATGTGTGGATGTATGTGTGTGTGTGTGTGTGTGTGTGTGTGTGTGTGTGTGTGTGTGTGT